>KQ991090.1:40577-57388 GCA_001598015.1 Dorcoceras hygrometricum | reverse complement strand
AACACCACACCAAAGGCGAAGAAGAAACCTTCATCTGCTGATGAGATGCCAATAGATATGTTTGCTGAATTTACTGCATCAAAGAACAGCTACTGAAATTTACTGCATCAAAGAAGAGATCAGCTACTGAGGCTGATGCGCCTATCTTTACAAAGAAGAGGCGCACGGGGAAGATCAAGCCCTCAGTTTCCCAAGTGAATTTGAATATTGTGCAGGTGGCTACGGATGTTGAGCCAATTCAGATTGTTGATCCTACTCAGGCTGCAGCAACTGTCCCCTCTCTTATGCTCAAACGAAAATCTCGCAAGAGGAGATTAGTTTTATCCGGGGATTCTGATGATGAATCAGTGGGAACAGAGGAGATTATTAAAGAGGCTAATGCTGCGGTTGTTATAAGTACTGTTGATGTGACATAGCGAAGGTATTAGAGGAAACTTTGGCGTTGGGGGTGACTGCGACAGAACGGGAAAGTCAGGGTTTTGATGAAGCACTGTTTGAGGAAGATTTTGCTAGATGGTTGGATGACTTTGTTGCAAGGCACAATGAGCCAGAATTGGTTAGCACAAATAATGAGGCACAAGCTGAGGGGAGCATTAACTCTGTGGTTGACAAGGAGGTGAACATGCCCTTTGATGATCTTCTAATACAAGTCTCCGATGACTTTTTGCTACCAATTACTGCTGTGGAGCTTTCTAAGATACGGCTTGGTGAATTCCTCAATTTTGGTTACTTGTATTCTGCCAGGTTTCCGCGAATTTCCTCACTTGATAAAGGAAAAGGAATTCTGGTGGAGGATGAACAAGTTAGAGTGAATCCAGCAAGGGAAATTGTGGAGCTGATTTGTACAGATGTGGCCTTTCTAGTTAGTCTCCGTGACCAGATTATGGTGGATGTAGAAAACTTCTTTCACTCCTTCTCAATCAACGAATTGACCAATTTTGATGCCCTGCTGGAACTGAAGGAAAAAGAAAAATTTATGTTGGAATGGGCTGCGACGGATTCATTGGAGATGGCTGTTAAGAGAAAGATGTACATATTAGCTAAATACAAAGCACAGCTACTCAGGATGATTATGGAGTCTCATAGACAATTTTGCATCCCTGGCCAACATTGGACTGCCACAGCCTCCCAAATCTTTGACCTACTATCCGATGCTCACTCAAAATCCATGGAAGACTTACTGACTCAGCAGCGTGAGCATGGATTATCAATGGATCAACCTTGCCCTTACTCAATCATTGATTCCTCTGTTGATAGTGGTGCCACTCTTGCACGATGCTATTCTATCGCCACTTCTACTTGTTGGGTAAGGCCAGTGATTCTGATGAATGGAGTTTGGACGCCTGTTCAGGGTCCTGAATTTTGGAGAAGCGGTTGCCACTTATCGCTATTTTTGAACAAACTACAAATGCCAGCACCTGCAATTCAAGAGATTTTTGTTCCGCACATCTCTTTTATTGCGCCTGACTTATATTGGACAACAGTCCCGTGGTTGATGAGGATTTGGCGTTGGACCAAGGTTAGTGAAGAAGTTGTTGCATTTAGCTTGTCTGGTGGTCTGCGACCAGTGAGGAAGGATGTCTGCCACGAGATTACAGTATCTAACTTGGGCGTGGAGCGTATTCCCGCCAATTTCCTCCGTTTGTTTGCACAAGGTTTGGCCTATAATAATTTTGTTGATTCAGTAGTCAAGAAGGATTTGGGAGATACAGAGGAAGTTTTTTTGACGGGTGTTGAGGAAGTAGACTTGATTTCTTCCGATGTGTCTACAGTGTATCGTTCCCCTTCTCCACCTTCACCAGGGGTCGATTCTCTTGAGCATGATCTGCGTTTTGCACTTGGCCCTGCTATTTTCTCTCGTGTTGAGCAGGAGGAGCGCTTATACTTTGTTCAAAGCCCAGATTCTCCTCCAGCAGTCTCTCCACATCATGCATCCAGTTCCTCCTCTACCGATGTTTCCTTGCATTTTGACTCTACGGATGTACCTGTGCTTGCTCAAGCTGCAACTCATGCCCCTGCTTCAGTTGATTTTACTAAGCTTGCCGAGACCCTTGAAGACCTCCAATCATCTCTTGCTCAGCGCATTCATGACTCCAATTGTGAGATGTTATCCAAGCTTAATAGTGTTGAATTGGGCGTTCGAGGGGATATTCTAAAGATGCAAAGCCTGCTTCGCCAGTCTTTTGAGACTGCGTGTAGGGTTCTTGAAAGGCAAAGTAATACTCACACAGCTCAAATCACTGATCTAAAAAAGGGCTTGATGGGGCCTGTTGGCACTATATTTGGCGACCTATTTGATATCAAAAAGAAACAACGAGAGCAAGATGCCAGGCTCCTTACTATGGATGAACAGATTGCTGCTATCAGAAACGAACATTTAGATTTTCAATCAAAGATAGCAGCAGACATGCTGAGCCTTTCCACCCAAGTAGGTGACATCGCCGATTTCCTAAGAAGTGGTGTTGCCAAAAAGGGGGAAGTGGGAAGTAGCAGCCGCCCAACTGCTGTGAGAGCGCAAACTCAAACGCTGCCACCCACGACGGGAACTTTCGAAGAAAGAGTTGCACAGGCGAGGAGGAACATCATAGAGACTGGACAAGTGATAAGTATAGAAGAGGCTGCTGCAAGAGTCATTGAAGGCGACAGAAGGGAATCTGAGAGGTTGGAAAGAGAGAGGAGAGAACGTAGGCAAAGCAGGAGTGGTACTTACAAAAGAAGAAGATGATACTGATTAGAATCTCCTGTACTTTGTTGAGTAAATGATAATTGCTTTTAACAGTCGTTGTGCAATTTATCTTTGTTTCTTTTTCAATCGGCTGCTAAGTTTTGTCATCACCAAAAAGGGGGAAATTGTTAGGATAAAATTTATAGTTTTGGAGATAACAAAGAAAAGAAAAGATTTGGACTTAAAAGATAATATTCGAATAATCCTTTCATGATGGTCAACATTGCTGACAACAGTGATTGGCTCTAGCTACAGTCATAAGTTTCGAGTTGATCAAAAACAGATCTTGGAACAGTGGAGGGATTGATTTGGCTATTCGGGTTATGATGAAGTATTGAGAAAAGAGATATCTGCAAACAGCTCTTGTCTACTGTATCGTAATGGTATATGCAAACAGCAACGGGAACAGTGACTCGTTCTACCAACAGAAAGGGCCGTATGCATTGATAAGTTTGATCGATAGATCTTGAAACAGTACTATTTATCGCTGGTGACATCAGACCTCGCTACAGTATTGTTTTTGAAAATAGTACAAGTAACTATCGACAGCTCTTCGTAAACAGTTAGCTCAACACGACATCGTTTGCCTCAAGGGATTTGATGACGTCAGCCACAGGAGAACACCACACATCATGACGTCACCATCATATTCAGCTTCAACGGTCTCAACAGACATGATGACGTCAGCAGTGCTAAAACTTATAAATGGAAAGATATGATGACTTCATCAGTACTGATATTTGCAAATGGATGTATCCTGTTTACCGCGACAAATCTCTCAATAGTAAGGAACTGTTCATTCATCTTCTTCAAGGAGAGATCTGTCGATAGAAAAGATTTCAGGCACAAGCATAAAGTTGATTCAAATTCGATCGTATACTCAATTGGAAAAGATCGATGTCCAAAACAAGAATCACTCATACTGCCTGAAATTAAGGAGACGAGATTAGTACTATCTTTGGAAAAATAGTACACATTGGCAGAGGCGATTTCAACGGGAGTGCACACATATGGAAATGATACTCGCATCCCTGACGAAACGCAATTTACCATATAATGGAGCAAGATTGACGGCGTACTACTGTCAGGAATTCAAAAAGGATTTGTTGCCTTATCTGGATTCATCGACCGTTGAACGAAGATTATAAATAGCAGACTGTTTGAATTGAAGACACATCTCTCGCCGCTGCTATTACTGAAACGCTGTCAAAATACTCCCAGAGCTTACTCTTTGTTGAAAGCAATACTCACAAGTGTATTCATTGTTGTATTTGATTGAGTCTGTAACAAACGGGCTTCTCAAAAAGCCTTTTGAAAACACTAAAGTGTTGTAACCAGCAGCTGCGTCTGCTTGTATTGTCGTTGTGAGATACTAGGAGTTCTCGTAGCTGCGGGTTACGGGATTGGGTGTTTGTAGAAGGACTACTCTCATCAAAGTCTTCTAGTGATACCTTCCGAGGAGGAAGAAGGGGAGACGTAGGACATTGAAGTCCGAACTTCCAGAAACAAACTCTGATCTCTATCTTTTACATTACGCACGATTATATTACTTGTGTTTATTTACTGTTCACAAATTGATCGGTCATTTTCCGCACATATATTGTTGGCCGAGAAGTTTGAATATAACTGAGATATTCTTAAGTCTGGTAACTCGGACTTAAGTTAAGCAAGATGCTTGCAAAACATTCTAAAAGATTTTTGAAATACAAAAATCGAAGGAGTTCATTCAACCCCCCCCTTCTGAACTCCTATTTACTTAGTGATCCTATTTCTGGGGCCATCACACCTTCATCTTAAAGAGTTGTATGGGGCGAACTCTCGAACTGAGAGGTTCACCATTGTCAAGGATCTCATGACGAGTCGCACGCACGATGGGACTTCGGTCCGCGAGCATGGGGTTCGTGTGATTGGGCTTATTGAAAAGTTGGTGGGCCTAGATATTACACTTCCACATGAGCTGTCAGTGGATCTGCTTCTCCTCTCACTCCCTGCTGCGTTCGACCCCTTTGTAGTCAACTTAAACATGAACAAGCTGGAAGCCACCCTTGAAGAGGTGGTGAACATGCTTGTGGTGTTCGAGGGGACCATAAATAAGGACAAGCCCGTCCTCCTTATGGGCTCTTCTTCCTCTGCGAAGAAGGGGCCCAAACGCAAGGGCAAGAAGCGTTCTGCCCCTGCAAAGGAGGAAAAGCCCGCCAAGAAGCCCAAGGCAAAGGCTTCCAAGCCAAACAAGTCTGAGGATGTTTGCCACCACTGCCACAAGCCTGGACACTGGAGGAGGAACTGCAAGGAGTACCTCGAGCAGTTGCGAACTGCAAAAGGTATGTTCTACATTGAAATAAATATATCTCTTAATTCAACTTCTTGGGTATTTGATACCGGATGTGGATCTCGTATCTGCAATGATTTGCAGGTGGCTGCTGTAGCTATCGGAGTATGTTTATTTATTTCTGTCTTCGAATTTTAAGTTGTTATTGAGAAACGTTTTTGTTGTTCCCGAGTTAATAAATAACATTATTTCTGTTTCTATGCTTGATAGTGATGGATATTCTTGTCATTTTGCTAATTCGATTTGCAATATATACAAGAATGAATGTTTAATTGGAATTGGGGAACGCGAAAACGATCTATACACCTTAAAATTAAAAGCAGTTCCAACTCGCGATGTGGAAACACATAAACAACAGTTAAAAGGAAAAATGATAGCTTGAACCCATCACAACTTTGTGTTAGAGTAGATGCCCAACTAGCCAACTTGTGGCGTGTGGTTTATAGACTCTTGTATATGACAGTCTTTATATATGATATTCGCATTTGTTTATGGCATTCTTTATCTTCATTATGTTTATATAATGTTAACAATTGTGTTGGATAAAGACCTAGAATGCACCCTAGTGTATGTTAGATGTGATAGTGGGTATGACGGCTATCATGAAACACATCTAATAGTCACTGTGTATTCTGAATTAGTTCCTAGTCGATTGGGCCGTCAAAATGAGGATAAGGCCGCCCGAGCTCGAGACTAGTATCTGCGATGCGAAGTACCATGTTTCATTGGTAGGGAACATTGTGATGTTCTGAGCATGCAGATAGATAGTGACCTGGTGATCTATTGAACTACCCACGTTCGAACTTTTCAAGTGGTTACCATTTGTCGAGTGGATAAGTCCGAGGTCTTGGTTGTACTGATTAGTCCTCACGACTCGAAACATCATTGAGACTCTACATGATAGGCGTCTCACTTTGACTCGTTTTCCGACTCACTTGGGGTCATTAGGCGGCGGGATTGGGTGAGATCCCGCTGCATGCAGGAGTCGATGCTTCGTTGTCGAGGATTCACCGCTTGCTTACATGCGTGGATATCCTATGCTATCTGAGGGGATAATAGTGTATAAATCTCTGGCCAGAGTACTAGATGTGTTTTAGGTAAATGGGTTTACCTAGTTACACTCGTGATGTCACTATTCGATCTCCAAGATGTATGCACAGCTATCGGATCTATAGCGACTCTCGATTTACCAATGGTCGTTGATCTGATCAGGATATATGGATTGAAAGGATCGTACTGTACGCTAAACACGACCAACTGGTTCTTGCAGGCACTATCAGTGATACCTAGGGGATCATGGGGCAATGTTGCTAGACGCTTTACCATGATCCGATGGGCAAGTCCGAAATTGTGATTTCGGAGCACAATGGTTGTGGGCCCATGGCTAGCTGTATCCCTGAACCATTGAGGGTCACACAAGTACTGGATCCAAGATTCCCGCACGGAAACTGAGCTCAATGTGTTGAGCACTTGAGGAGGATTTTAGGGAGTGCGACTTCCTAAAAGTCAACAGGGGTCAAATCGTGATTTTCCACTGTTGATGGGCAAAACTGTCATTTGGACTAGGTGATCTGAAAAATTGTTTTTCGCATCATAATATTCAGTTTTGGAAACTGAGTCGATCGGTCCGATCTGATCGTCGATCGGAGTTATGATGAAACCGTAATGAATTAAACGAACCGAATGTTCATATAGGGACTTGGGCCTGACCCAAGTCCAATGGGCCGGTTCAAGCCCAAGTATATTTTATATATACACTAATGTGATTAGGGCTTAAGCAATTTGATTACAACTATACTAAAACCCTAGCCTCCAAAGATTACCTCTCGGCCGCCTCCCTCCTCTCCAAGCCTCACGCCGCCGCCGTGCTTGCCACGCACCGCCGCCGCCGCCTTCCCTCGCCGGACTAGTTCCGGCCATCGCGAAGAGGAGTTTCCGTCCGTGCTCATCTCTTCAGGCCTTCTAGTGCAGGCTGACGAAGGAACCTTGCTTTCGGTCGTGGACTTGATTAGACGTAATCTACCGCCGCCTACCGTTTGAATTTCCGGTTTCCTCGTGAAACTGGTCGGAGACAGGCGCCTAGACGCCAACAAGGTAACAATCAAAGAATCCCCTATGAATGGTTTGTGGATTTTATTGTATTGAACGTATCCCGATGCTTAAATTTTAAACTTCCGCTGCGCCGCCGGGAGACGGGATCCGGATCCGTCACCATTTTTCCAACACTTTGGCACGCTAGGATAGGTCATATTTCCCTAAGTAGGATGAAAAAATTGGTTAGGAGTTACATGTTTGATATGTCGGACATTAACTCCCTACCGACTTGTGAGTCTTGTCTCAAAGGAAAAATGACTAAACAACCCTTCAAGGGCAAGCCTGAACGTGCTCAAGGCCTATTGGATTTGATCCATACTGATGTGTGTGGCCCACTTAACAATGGTACTAAGTACGGTCACACATACTTCATCACCTTTACCGATGATCACTATAGGTATGGGTACTTGTACTTAATGAAGCACAAGTCTGAATCATTTGAAAAGTTCAAAGAATTCAAGGCCGAAGTAGAAAATCAGTTAGGAAAAAGTATTAAAGCGCTTCGATCCAATCGAGATGGAGAATACTTGAGTGCTGAATTTCAAGACTATCTAAAAGAGAATGAGATTCTCTCACAGTGGACCCCTCCGGCCACACCACAACTCAATGGTGTAGCGGAGCATCGTAATCGAACCTTGATGGACATGTTTCGATCTATGATGAGCTTCACTGAGCTTCCTACCATGTTTTGGGGCTATGCGCTCGAAACGACGGTAGTGTTGTTGAACAATGTCCACACCAAGGCGGTGGATAAAACTCCATATGAGATATGGATGGGCAAGCCACCCAAATACTCATACATGAGGATTTGGGGATGTCCTGCTTACGTGAAGCAGACAGTGGGAGATAAGATGGATACTAGATCCATCTTATGTTACTTCATTGGGTATCCAAAGAATTCCATTGGATACTACTTCTACTATCCCAATGAAACAAAAGTGTTTGTTTCTAGAAATGCCACCTTTATGGAAAGGGAGTTTCTACTTGATAGAAAAGGCAAAATAGTAGAACTCGAAGAGGTTCGAGAACCAACTGAAGTACCGAGTGAATCTCCCGCACCTCAAGAGCCAGTACCAGAAATGGTCGCACCTAGGAGATCTGAAAGGGTTCCTAGGGATCCTGAGAGATATGGTTTCCTCCTTGAAGATGATCAAAATGATCAAGTTATTGGATGTGATCCAAGAACTTTCAAGGAGGCAATTTCCGATGCTGATTCTAATTTGTGGTTTGAAGCAATACAATCTGAGTTTCACTCGATGCATTCGAACCAAGTTTGTACTCTTGTCAATCCTCCCAAAGGAATAGTTCCCATTGGGTGTAAATGGATATACAAGAGAAAACTTGGGCCTGATGGTATGGTATTGGCCTACAACGCATGACTGGTCGCGAAAGGTTACACTCAAAGGCAAGGTGTTGACTATGATGAAACCTTTTAACCGGTCGCAATTTTCAAGTCAATTAGAATCCTACTAGCCATAGCCGCATGGTACGACTATGAAATATGGAAAATGGATGTGAAAACTATGTTCCTTAATGGAAACATTGAGGAAGAGATCTATATGACGCAGCCTGAGGGTTTCACATCTGTAGGAAGTGAGCATAAAGTATGCAAACTTCAGAGATCGATCTACGGTCTCAAACAAGCATCAAGGAGTTGGAATCTGAGATTCGATGAAACAATTAAGGAATTTGGTTTCATCAAGAATCCCGAGGAGCCATGTGTGTATAATATGGTAGTTAAGAATGCTGTGACATTCCTTGTACTTTATGTTGATGACATTATACTCATTGGGAATGATGTAGGAATGTTGCAGTCAACTAAAGTGTGGTTGTCTAGTAGATTCTCGATGAAGGATATGGGTGAAGCATCCTATATTCTTGGAATGCAGATCTATCGAGATAGATCGAAACGGATGCTCGGACTCACCCAAGCTACCTACATCGATACCATACTTAAGCGGTTCTCTCTGGAAGAGTCGAAGAGAGGACACCTACCTATGTGCTACGGGGTCACTCTATCCAAGTCTATGTGTCTGAAGACTGATGAGGAGATAGAGATCATGACACGTGTGCCATATGCCTCGGCAATAGGTAGTATTATGTATGGCATGATCTCAACTAGACCGGATGTCGCATATGCTCTGTGTGTCACGAGCCGTTACCAGGCCAACCCCGGCCAAATGCATTGGAAGGCCGTGAAAGATATTCTTAAGTACTTACGAATGACTAAGAATATGTTCATGGTCTATGGGGGTGTTGAACTGAAATTGGAAGGCTACACTGATTCTAGCTTCCAATGTGACGTGGATGATTCGAAGTCAACCTCTGGATTTATATTCATGCTCAATGGTGGTGCAGTCTATTGGAAGAGTTCCAAGCAAGACACTATAGCGGATTCAACCACTGAGGTTGAGTACATCGCAGCATCAGCTGCTGCGTAAGAGGTGGTTTGGATAAGGAATTTCGTCCAAGAGTTGGGCGTAATCCCTGAAGGAGTTGGTCCAGTCCCGGTGTACTACGACAACACGGGTGCCGTTGCACAAGCAAAGGAGCCTAGGTCTCACCAAAGATCCAAACATATACTGATGAAATACCACATAATCCGGGATATTGTGGCTAGAGGTGACATAGCAGTCGAGAGAGTCGCCTCTGCAGACAACATTGTTGATCCACTTAAGAAGCCCTTGCCAGGACCGTTGTTTGAAAAACATCGCGAAACAATGGGACTGCGTCTGATGAGTAGTTGGCTTTAGGGAAAGTGGGAGATTGTTAGAGTAGATGCCCAACTAGCCAACTTGTGGCGTGTGGGTTTTATTGACTCTTTGTATAACGATCTTTATTTATGAATTCGCATTCTTTTATGGCATTCTTTATTTTTATTATGTTATAATGTTAACAATTTTGTTGGATAAAGACCTAGAATGCTCCGTAGTGTATGTTAGATGTGATAGTGGATATGATGGCTATCATGAAACACATCCAATAGTCATTGTGTATTCTGAACTCGTTCCTAGTCGATTGGGCCATCAAAATGAGGATAAGACCGCCCGAGCTTGAGACTAGCATCTGCGATGTGAAGTACCACGTTTCATTGGTAGGGAGCATTGTGATGTTCTGAGCATTCGGATGGATAGTGACCTGGTGATCTATCGAACTACCCTCGTTCGGACTTTCCAAGTGGTTACCATTTTTCGAGTGGATAAGTCCGAGGTCTTGGTTGTACTGATTAGTCCTCACTACTCGAAATGTCATTGAGACTCTACATGATAGGTGCCTCACTTTGACCCGTTTACCGACTCATATGGGGTCATTAGGTGGCGGGATTGGGTGAGGTCCCGATGCATGTAGGAGTCGATGCTTCGTTGTCGAGGATTCACCGCTCGCTTTTATGCGTGGATATCCTATGCTATCTGAGGAGGTAATAGTGTGATAAATCTCTGGCCAGAGTACTAGATGTGTTTTATGTAAATGGGTTTACCTAGTAACACACGCGATATCACTATTTGATCTCCAAGATGTATGCATAGTTATTGGATCTCTAGCGACTCTCGATTTACCAATGATCGTTGATCTGATCGAGATATATGTGTTGAAAGGACCGTACTGTACGCTAACCACGACCAACTGGTTCTTGCAAGCACTATCAGTGATACCTAAGGGATCATGGGGCGATGTTGCTAGGCATTTTACCATGATCCGATGGGTCGGTCCGAAATTATGATTTCGGAGTCGCAATTGTTGTGGGCCCACGGCTAGCTGTATCCCTGGACCATTGAGGGTCACACAAATACTGGTTTCACGATTCCCGCACGGAAACTGAGCTCAATGTGTTGAGCATAGGAGGAGGAATTTAGGAAGTGCGACTTCCTAATAGTCAACAGGGGTCAAATTGCAATTTCCCTAAAGTTTGGGCTAGTTTGACTGTCCTTGAAACTTGAGGGGCTAAACTGCAATTTGGACTAGGTGGTCTGAAAAAATTTTTTCGCATCATAATACTCAGCCATGTATCACTTTTATATACATGACTTGGTCTAGGGCTACAATATAACAAAACTCTCACACCCTTGACCTAGCACTAGTCGCCCCCCTCACCACTTCCACCTCACGGCCGCCGTTCGTCGCCTTGCGCTGCCGCCCGCCGGTCGCCTCCCGACGTCATCCGTTTTCTTCGTGCTTGGAATTGTTCCAATCACGTCGACGAGGAGGTTCCGTTCGTGTCAAATTCGTCAGCTCTTCTAGTGCAGACTGACGAAGGAGTCCTGTTTTCAGTCGTGGACCGGATTAGGAGATCTACCGCCGCCAACCTTGAAGTGCCTGTTTCCCTGTGAATCTGGTCGGAGCCAGGCGCCTAGACGCCAGCAAGGTAACCTTCATTAAAACATCCTATGTATGTTTTAGTGCTTTATTATTATGTATTGACCGATTCCCGGTGCAAAAATTTTAAACTTCCGCTGCGCCCCGGGAAACGGGATCCGGATCCGCCGCTGCGCCAAGAATCTGGTCTTTGGATCTAGTTCCGATGCGAAGTCATTTTGGAGGACGTCACTGTGAACGCTGTGCGACGCCGTTTAGTGATTCAAATTTGAGGATTATCGGATGACGTGTATCTGTTGGGAAAGCAGACTTAGGTCGCCGTAGCGAGATCTGGTGACCTTTTGTGCGACATCATTTTGACGCAGTGTTCAGATCTGGTGCGGTACCCAGATCTAAGCAGATTTTGGACTTGAACGTAGATTTTGTCGGTGGTTGCCGTCCTTTATATTTGAGCAGATTTGACTTATTTAAGAAGGACCTTGACCCTTCGTCGCATATTCTTTCCCGACACCTAGAAATATTTCTCGTGAGTTCATCCTGTCGTGATACCCCAGCTACTGATTCACCGAACCTTATCTTCTTTGATTGCCGGTGGTAGGCGGCTCCGACTGAAGTGATAGTGGTAGCGCTGGACTACTATTTCTAAGACGCTTCGTTCTGTACCCTTTTTGGAGGCTTGTGTTAAGCTGGAAGAAGATCGCGAAGGAAGATCTTCTGTGTAATCTGTTAGCATAAGCGCAGATTTGCTTCTGCCATTCATGTAGCTCGTTGGGTAAGTGTTAGTTCCTTCCTTGTGCTTTGTTTAGAACCAGCTTTTGTGTTAGGAAGTAATGACATAGCAGATTAGTGTTTCTGTGCTACGGTCCCTGATCTAGTGTTGTTATTGGTTTAGCAGGTTCATAGATCTGTTCGTTCCGGTAATTGTAGCTCAGAAGACTATGTTACGGATGTGATCTTGTTTTACAGCGTTGGATTTGGCATGGATATCATGTGTGCTGCTGCTTATGACTCTGTGCTGTTATTGCTTGCCTTTTCTGTGTTTTTTATTGCAATCTGTTTCATTGCATACATGCATTTACCATGTTGAACTCAGATCATGCTAGCCTTTCCTGTTAGGATAAAATTTATTAGTTTTGGTGATAACAAAAATAAGACAAGTTGCTTTTGGATAATCAGTTGTCGCATCTAACAGGAGAACATTTATCAATCGACAAGTGTTACTTCAGCAGTTGGAGTATTCGTTGGAAATCAGCAGATGGTATGCAATCAGGTTCATATTTGAGTTTTAACGTGTTTTGCTAAGGAGTACTAAACGACAGCGTTCAAGTAAGTTGGAACGACGTCGTTGGAATGCACAGTTATTTATCAGCAGTTGAAAAGAATTCTTGAAGAGAATCAGCAGTTGCTTAGTATATTTCGTTGGAGAATGCGAAACGACAACGTTTGGATAAGTTGAAACGACAATGTATTGATTGGCTTAGACAATTCAGCAGAAGCATTCTTTAGAGAAATCAGCAGAAGTATTATTTCAGCAGATGAAGAAAGTTCAGCTGGAGCGCTAAGCGTAGATGACATCAGCAGTGACGTCATCAATCAGCAGGGAGCTACAGTAGAACCAATCGATGGATGATCCAGACACAAGAGATGAAGCGACGTCGTGCTAAAGATTCAGCAGATGGTTTGTGCGTTGGTTATAATCAGCAGCAGGCTACAATGCATTCAGCAGGAAGCTAAAGCTATCAGCAGTTGTGAAGAGAAGCGCATGAGATAAAGCGACGACGTACAGGAAGAACATTCAGTCGCAAGCTACAGTGCAACCAGCAGGTACTTCTTCTAAGAGAAACCAGCAGACAGATACAGTGGAATTTATCAGCAGGTGATCTTTGAGAATAGCTAAGCGATGTTACCAGAAATCAGTCGTTGAGTTTTACAAAGGACCAGTTGGTGGAAAAACACAAAATGCATATCAGCAGGTAAATTTTCTCAAGTGTTTTTCCAATCGCAGGATTTGAGAAGACGAAGTAAAAGCTGGTAAACAGAAGGAATTTCAGGCGCAAACATATAAGAGATTCAAATACGATCGTTCACTCAACAAGGAAAATATCTTCAAGATCGTACTATTGCTTGGAATTAAGGAGACAGCGTGTGTACTATTTTGGGTAAATAGTACGATATACAGAGACCGTTCTTAATTGCTTACACAAAATGGAAAGAAGACAAATTGGCTCTGTCAATGAGCAATTTACCTTGTAGTGGAGCAGGATTTACGGTGCACAATTTTGGCAGCAATTCAAACGGGATTTATTTTCCTTGGAGAATTTTGTGACCGTTGCAATCGAAGCCTATATATATCAGCAGCAGTGTTGAAGAACACATCCTTCGCCATTAATCTATTGCGGTCACGCTGTCAAACTTTCTCTAGAGCTTACTCTCTGTTGAAATCTTTAAAAAGCTCAAAGACTCGAAGAGCCTAACAGTTGATCTTCATTGAAATACCTTTGAGTCAATCTTCTGGTTACATTGTTGTAATCGAGTTTCATTGTTGAAACCAGAAGATTTTAACAGTCTCAAAATACGTGTATTCATTGTATATCATTTGATTGAGTCTGTAACGAACTGGCTTTGTGAAGAAGTTCGAAAATACTGTTAAGGGTTGTAAACCAGCAGCGAAGTCTGCGTGGAGTGTTGTGAAGTACTAGGAGTTCTCATAGCTGCTGGCTTTGGGATCGGGTGTTTGTAGAAGGCCTACTTGAATCAAATCTTCTGGTGATACCTTCCTAGGAGGAAGAAGGGGAGACGTAGGACATTGAAGTCCGAACTTCCAGAAACAAATCCTGAACTCTATCTTTTACATTACGCACGATTATATTATTTTTGTTTGTTTACTGTTCACAAACCAATCGGCCTTTTCCCGCACAAATATTGTTGGCTGAAAAGTTTGCTCATAAGTGAGATATTCTTAAGTCTGGTAACTCGGACTTAAGTTAAGCAAGAAGCTTGCAAAATATTTTAAAAGAGATTTGAAATAGAAAAATTGAAGGAGTTCATTCAACCCCCCCCCCCTTCCTGAACTCCTATTTACTTAGTGATCCTATTTCTGGGACCATCAAGTGGTATCAGAGCAGGCAATCTCTGTTATTGAACAGTCATTGTTTCGTGCTTCTTTATATATGAACATGTCTATCTCACACAACAAAATTCCTTTGTTTTCGAGGGAAGAGTACGACGACTAAACCCCCCCCCCTTCTGAACTCCTATTTACTTAGTGATCCTATTTCTGGGACCATCAAGTGGTATCAGAGCAGGCAATCTCTGTTATTGAACAGTCATTGTTTCGTGCTTCTTTATATATGAACATGTCTATCTCACACAACAAAATTCCTTTGTTTTCGAGGGAAGAGTACGACGACTGGAAGATTAGGATGCAAGCGCATCTAGCAGCCATGGATGATGACATGTGGTATATCATCACGGAAGGACCGTTGAAAATCATGAAGCCTAATCTTGCTGTTGCCGTATCAAGTGGCGAGCCTAAATTTCTTCCAAAGGACAGACATGAATATACCAATGAAGACAAGAAAAAGGTGAATCTGGACAATGTGGCAAAAGATATACTATTCAAGACGCTGGACAAGGACAAGAATATGTTCAGCAAGATCAAGAACTGTGCCACTTCTAAAGAAATATGGGAAAAGCTGACCCAGATCTGCGAGGGCAATAATGAAACCAAAGAAAACAAACTTACTGTGGCCCATCAGAAGTATGAGGCGATCAAAATGAAAGATGGAGAGACAATGGCGGAGTTTGACGAGTGTTTCAGTGCTGTGGTGATCGAGTTGTATAGTCTTGGCAAAGAATACAGCAACCGTGCTGGCGCTGAAAGTGATGAGGGCACTGCCAAAGGAATGGGATGTAAAGACTATGGCAATGCGAGAGTACAAGGATCTAAACAAGCTGGAGCTTCATGATCTGTTTGCCAACCTCAAAGCATATGAGTTCGAACTGGAAACAAGATCAGAAGCTGGTCCATCAACCTCCCAGCCAATAAAAGCTTTTGCTGCTACAACTGCCGAACCGTGCTCTCCTAGCACCAGCAAGTCTGCTGACCAGCTCAGCGACGATTTCATGTCCCTCTTTGCAAAGAAGTTTGGGAATATCATGAGAAAATCCTTTCACCCTTCCTCTCCTTATAATAGTTTTAATAAATCTGATAAAGCTACTTCTGATTTAATATGTTATAACTTTGATCGTCCAGGTCATTTCGCTGCTGAGTGCAATATACCTAAAAGAGATAATCGACACAGGCGAGATGACAAAAGGGCTGACGATCGATACAAAAAGGAGGAAAGATACAAGCGTGACGAGGAAGATGATGAAAGAGCAGTTGATAGGTCCAAGGACAAGTCCAAAGAAAAATTCAAGGGAAGATCAAAGGACCGACGAATGAAAACCAGCAGCAACAAGAAATCCAGTCAAAGGAATGACCGCAAGGTGTTGGTGGCTGAGGAAAGCACCAAAAGTTGGGCGGATAGTGACTCAGACTCATCAGCAGCAACTCATCCTCAAGTGATAGTGAACAGGAGGAGGTTCACTGCTTCATGGCTGATCAAACAGACGATGATGAGGTTTTTGATTTTTCGAATGTTGAATTTACACGTGATGACCTTGTCACAGCACTAAATGACATGGTCAAAGATTACAGGAAGCTTTCTCACACATTCGAGGAAGCTAAAGCTGAAAACATGAGTCTAAAGAGTAGTTCGATTGAATCAAATTATGATGATTTTGAGGATATTGACATTTTAAAGACTGAGTTGAGTAAGCTACAAGCTGAGAACGAGATGCTGAAAGATGAGACCAGTGAGCTCAAAGCTGAAATTGAAGCATTGAATCAATTGGTGAGCTCCTGGAATCATTCTTCTCGAGTTCTTCACAAACTGAACGAGAATCAAAAACTAGCCAGTGATAAGACTGGTATAGGATTCAACGATAGTGAGTTCAGTGAAGGAGAAACAAGTACTCAATCACGACCAGCCTATGACAAGTTCAATAAAATGAGCTTTGTCAAAGCTGACATGATATATAACCGTCTTGAGTCGGTGAAATATGATAATCAGAACTCTCCAAAGCTGAGCGAAAATGGAAAAGCTGGTATCGGCTTTTCAAAACCTGAGAGTTTCAAGCCTAACTGGCTAAAGAACAGATTGGACAAAGACAAAGCGAAAGCTAGTCAAAAACCATTTGTTCCTAACCAGTCGTGGCATAACTCAAAGAAGGTTAAATCGGGTTGGAAAAAGTTTCAGCAGAGGAGAGATCAACATGATCAAAATATGAAACCAAAACTCAAAA
>KQ991090.1:20968-38615 GCA_001598015.1 Dorcoceras hygrometricum | reverse complement strand
GCCAAAAACCATTAAATGATAAAACTGGTGTGGGTTTCAACTATGATAGCAGCCATGGAGAGACCAGTACTCAGTCACAGCCAGTGTATGACAAGTTCAATGAAAGGAGCTTTGTCAAAGGTTGCGTGATACATGATTGCATTGAATCGATACGATATGATGACCAGGATACTTCTCAACTGGATCGTAAAGGAAAAGGCAAAGTCGGTGTTGGGTATCAAAGGCCTGAGAATTCAAAGCCAGGCTGGCTAAAGAACAAGCTGAACAAGGACAAAGCGAAAGCTGGTCCAAAATTCTTTGTTCCCAACCAGCCGAGGCATTATTCGAAGTAGTCAAAAACTGAATGGACAAGAAACCAGCCGAGAAGGAATACCCATGGTCAAAATATCAAATCAAGGTTCAAAAGACCAGCACGCAATTTTGCACAGACCTTTGTGGATCCTAGAACTGGAAAAACCGTAAGGATTATTCAAATCTGGGTCCCGAAAGGGGAAATCCAATCTGGACCCAAGTAAAATTGGGTACCAAAATTTGCTTTGTTTGATTGCAGGGTAACAGATACAAAGCAGCAGTCGATGCATCAACAATCTGGTACTTAGACAGTGGATGTGCACGACACATGACTGGAAACCCCAAGCTGTTAACAGACGTTGTTCCTCACAAAGGAGCAAAAATAGTCTTTGGAGACAATGCCTACGGTAACACTGTGGGTAAGGGTAGGCTTACCCAAGGTAACATTTCTATTTTTGATATTCTTGTGGTTGATAACTTGTGTTACAAGATAAGTATCAGTCAGCTCTGTGACAAAGGTTTCCTTGTTAATTTTCAACAACACACGTGCACGGTTCAGAGTCCTAGTGGTCTGACTGTGTTGGTAGGAAAATGTTCGGGGAATACCTACATTATCGACTGGTCAGATCAGCAGGAACCCGAACAATTGTGCCTCGCAGCTGGCTCTTCCAAGAGCTGGTTGTGGCACCAGAGAATGAATCATTTGCATTTCAAAACAATTGCTAAATTGAGTCAACATGATTTAGTTTATGGTCTGCCAAAAATCAGTTTTTCAAAGGACAAGATTTGTGCAGCTTGTCAGCTGGGAAAACAAATAAAATCCACTTTCAAAAACAAAGGCGTTTTCTTCGTTCCAGCTCCATCTTGCGACTCTTCTTAGCTTCTTGAATAGCGACTGTCAATAGATTCATCAACAGTACTTATAATTGCGACTGCTAACAGATTCGTCAATAGTAACTTGCGCCTGGAATCTTCTTCTTCGATCTATTTCTTCAATAGACTTCTCAACTCATGTTCCAGCTGGTTCACTTCGCTCTTTAGCACTTGCAGCTGGTTGTCATCGTTCCAGCTGGTTTACTATGCTCCAGCTGGTTCAAATGTAGCCTCCGCATGATTACGAATAGCTTATTCAACTTTGGACGTCTCCATTGCTAATCCAACTGCCGATTCCATGAACACCAAACCAACTGCTGAATCTTTATTTGCTGAACCATCGGCTGGACAGATTCTTCGACTGTTCATCATCTTCTTCGGTAGCTAGAATCTGTACACTCAAGTAGAATTGTTAGAAGCATAATAATAGGTTTTGTGTAATTCAAAACTTAATCAGGATCTGTCAAAATAGATCCATCAATCTCTCCCTTTTTGATTTACACAAAACCTTAAATAAACAATGCATGTTCTAACAATTCTCTCCCTTTTTGTGGGAATAAAAAAGAGAGTGAACTGCTGGTCTTCCCGATGTTTAAAACAAAAACTCTCCCTACACTGTTACAACGTAACAGTAGGAGTTTTCAATTTGAAAAAAAAAATAGCTTTGGGAAGCACCGTATGCAAAAGCTATATGATCTTTGAAAAAGAAACTGATGCATTGCTCAAATTAACAAAGACAGTGACGCCACTCTCCCTGTCTTCTATAACATGAGCTCAAATCATTTTAAAATCAAAATTTTGCATCAGCTGGAAATCCGCAAAACAGAACATTTTAAAGCAAATCAGAGCATCAAAGTATTGTTTCAAATGAACACGTGCTACTGAGTTACTTAAATATATGAAGAACCAGTACAGATAAAAGCTCAGATTTTTCCTTCTTCTATCTCGCCCCATGTGCTTGTCACTGAGCCTCGCTCCAAGTGATCTTATAGCACAACGAAAATAGGAGCTTGGCATCTGCCCGAGACTCGCGCATCCCGACAGTTCATCAAGGGAAAAACCGGTTCTATATTAAAAAACAGATCTGGCCTTCATACACAAGCTTCTCAAAAATATTTAAAACATTTAAAACATAGCACATGTGTTTTAAAATTAGTGCTCGTTCAAAAACAACCTGCTCTGATACCACTTGTAGGTCCCTGTTTTTCGAAGGAACTTAGCAGCCGCTGTTTAAATTGAGCGATTAAAAACAAAAGAATTTGCGCGCTGCTTGGAGCTGCAATAGCTCAATGTTCTTGAACACTTAAACATCAGAAGAGCACCGGAGACAGATCTGGTATGATTTAAAAATCATGCGGAAAATACCAAAACTGAATCCTATATTTTAAAACAACTCAAACAGATTTATGTACAACATAAATCTGTTCGAGACTTGGCAAGTGCTTGTGTGCTAACTGTGTATGCGATGCTAAGTAAGAGCAAGTGCTGAACTGTAAACGTGTATGCGTGCTGAGTGAATGCTGTAAGAATAAAGAACACGATACTCAGCAGGTTTGTTTCTGGAAGTTCGGACCTCAATGTCCTACATCTCCCCTTCTTCCACCTCGGAATGATCCACTAGAAGATTTGATCTTACAACTCGTGTACAGATCCAATCCCACAACCAGCAGCTGTGAGAACTCCTAGACTCCACAAATGCACAACAGCCGCAACTGTGTGACTAACTACATACACATGAGTTTTACGTCATCGTGCTTGGACGGGACCTGTTGTGAAACGATTTGAGATTCATTCACCAATAAACTGTGAATGAATCTCTGTGTGTGAGATTGATACAATGAAACACTCAACTCTCTGTTTTTCTCACACACTAGGGAAATGCTCTAACAAGCTAATACAGATTCAGCAATCGACACAATAAGCTCCTCTCAAGAATGATTGTCGACTGCTTCATCTTCTTCTGTGTTATTCCCTTTGTTGGTGCACTGTGTAAAATCAATGTATTTTTGCAACAGTGCTGTAGTCGCACCAACGTCCTCTTTTCTGCTAGTCTGTTTTCGTCAACCTTCTTCAATGGCACTTCTCGAATATATAAGCTCTGTTTGAATTAGCCGTTAGATAGATTCCAAATCTGTTCAGCGCTTGATATGGCTAATTTGTCTTCTTTCCATATGCGCGCAAACATCCTCTGTATAATGTACTATTTCCGAGAATAGTACAAGTCTTGTTCCCTTGAATTGAGGCAAATTGCACGACTAAATCTCAGCCATTGATTCTTTCCATCTTGAGCATTGATTGCGTCTTGTCGCTTTCGCCATTTGAATTACGCTCAGCAGTTGACATCCAGCTCTTGTAAATCGTCAACTGCTTCGCTGCTGATACATTCTTCAACTGCTTTGCGCCTCTGCTGAATCTTCAAATACTGCGACTGGATATCTTGCGACTGTATCTTTGCGACTGGATGTATAGCGCAACAGCTGGTTCATAGAGGCTCTCGACTGAATGAGCTGTTGCTTGCGTCTGGTTGCCCAGCTTCGCTACTTTTGCTTTTCTTGCGTCTGGATACCTTGTCGACTGAATATACAATAGTAATGATGCTTGCGACTGGATCCACTGTAGCTCGCGACTGGATCTTGCGACTGGTTATCAACGCAAGGAGTATCTGCTGAATCTTTAGCGCGAGAGCAAAACGATGTCGTATCAACTTATGTAAACAACATCGTTTTGCTATCGCTATCTCCAAATACCAGGACTGTACAGCTACCTGCTGATCTTGCGACTGCTCTCTCAAACCATCTGACTGAATATCGATGACGTCACCGATGACGTCATCAACGCTAATTCATCTGCTGATTCTTCAGAACGACGTCGCTTCATCTATTTTGCTTCTCTTCATCTGCTGATAGCCAACTGCTGATTGTGATGACATCAAGGCTGATGTCATCACAGCTGATTCCATATCTTGCGCATCTTCTCAACTGCTGATTGACAATAGCTTCCTGCTGATCTTCTTCGTTCCAGCTCCATCTTGCGACTCTTCTTAGCTTCTTGAATAGCGACTGTCAATAGATTTATCAACAGTACTTATAATTGCGACTGCTAACAGATTCGTCAACAGTAACTTGCGCCTGGAATCTTCTTCTTCGATCTATTTCTCCAACAGACTTCTCAACTCATGTTCCAGCTGGTTCACTTCGCTCTTTAGCGCTTGCAGCTGGTTGTCATCGTTTCAGCTGGTTTACTATGCTCCAGCTGGTTCAACTTTAGCCTCCACATGATTACGAACAGCTGATTCAACTTTGGACGTCTCCATTGCTAATCCAGCTTCCGATTCCATGAACACCAAACCAACTGCTGAATCTTTATTTGCTGAACCATCGGCTGGACAGATTCTTCGACTGTTCATCATCTTCTTCGGTAGCTAGAATCTGTACACTCAAGTAGAATTGTTAGAAGCATAATAATAGGTTTTGTGTAATTCAAAACTTAATCAGGATCTGTCAAAACAGATCCATCAAGTTTAAGCGTAATAATGTTTGGCAACTTGTACCTAGACCTAAAAATCATTCAGTCATAGGTACTCGTTGGGTCTTTAGAAATAAACTGAATGAAGATGGCATAGTAACTAGAAACAAAGCTAGGCTGGTAGCGCAAGGCTTTAGGCAGATGGAAGGGATAGATTTTGATGAGACATTTGCACCAGTAGCTAGATTAGAAGCCATTAGAATGTTCCTTGCATATGGTGCATATAAAGACTTTAAAGTCTTTCAGATGGATGTCAAGAGTGCTTTTCTGAATGGCGTCTTGACAGAGGAAGTGTACGTTGCACAACCTCCTGGCTTCGTTGATCATACAAATCCAGAGTTTGTTTACAAACTGGACAAGGCTCTATATGGGTTGAAGCAAGCACCCAGAGCCTGGTATGACACACTCACTAAGTTCCTGCTTGAGCATCAATTCACAATAGGCACAGTAGATAAGATTTTGTTTAAATTTGCTAAGGATAATCACGTCTTGCTTGTTCAAATATATGTTGATGATATTATTTTTGGGTCAACTAACCCCAAACTGTGCAAGAAGTTCTTTAAATTGATGCAGGACAAGTTTGAGATGAGCATGATGGGGGAGCTGACATTCTTCTTAGGCTTACAAGTTCGCCAGCTGGAAAATGGAATTTTCATTAACCAGGCGAAATACACAAAAGAATTGCTGAAGAAATTTGGAATGGAAAACAGTTCAGCAGAAGCGACCCCGATGAGTTCAACAATCAAACTCGATAAAGACAAAGCTGGATCTGCCATTGAGGTATCTCTTTATCGTGGTATAATAGGCTCTTTGCTATACTTAACTGCTAGCAGACCAGACATCAAGTTTGCTGTCTGTATGTCTGCTAGATTTCTAGCAGAGCCAAAGCAATCGCATTACATTGCTGTAAAGCAAATATTGAAATATTTGAAGGGTACTCCTAACGTGGGTCTTTGGTATCCCAAAGACTCCGGCTTTCAACTAATCGGGTACAGTGATGCAGATTACGCAGGTTGCAGGATTGATCGCAAGATCACAAGTGGAACATGTCAATTTTAGGGGTCGACTGATCTCTTGGTTTAGTAAGAAGCACACGTCAATTGCCACGTCAACTGTTGAGGCGGAATATCTTGCTGCTAGCAGTTGTTGCGCACAAATCCTCTGGATTCAACATCAACTGAAGGATTATGGCATTGATGCTTCTGAAGCTCATATTCTCTGTGACAACACAAGTGCAATTTCAATCACCCAGAACCCTGTACTGCACTCGAGGACCAAACACATCGACATCAGGCATCACTTCATCAGAGACCATGTGCTAAAGAAGGACGTTCGGCTGGAGTATGTGTCAACTGAGCAGCAAGTAGCTGATAAGTTCTCTTATTTTAGAAACATTTTAGGTCTTCTTGAATTTCCTTGATTGTTTGTGTACTAACGCATATTGCAGGTTGATTAGCCATTGCTTAAATCAGCAGTAGGTCTGTTGTTCAGGGGGAACGACTAGCCTATCGGCTGAGGTAAGTCTCTTGCGTTGGGAGTTTATTGGTCGTAGGGGGAACCAGGAGCTGATTTAATAAGCTTTACGTCAGCAGAACATGTTGCGACTGGACATACTCAGCTGTGGCATGTATACTGCTGATGCTTATATGTGACCAGCTCCTGACACCTTCAACGAAATATTAATCCAGCAGTAATGTTTTTACATATACTGCACCAGCTGTGACTTTATAACATTGGCGCGAATTCATCTTTTCTTATATCTTTTTTATTAAAATTTTGAAAAATATTTTACACCGTACGATCAAATATGTTTGAAATTTTTTCAAATCACTTTCAACAGTGCACGCGCTAACGGATGGTTGACACGTGTCTTACCATGCAAACAGTCACATCAATATTTTCTCTCTCCAAAACTTTTAGCATTCTTTACTATATTTACGGCTTTTCCTATTCATCGTCTCCTTACATTGCAAAATTTCTTCGACGCATATTTGCACTCTCTTTGTGTTCTTCTTTCAAACGCGTTTCAGGCACAGGAAAATCATAATATCTTCATGCCCAATTAAGCGAGCTTGTAAATTATATTAATCGGGGCGGTGCTGACAAAAAGGGGGAAAGTAGCAGCCGAGGACCTCAACAGCCTTTGGATGTTCAAATCAGAGATAGTGCTGTGAGTGGTAGTGCTGGTAGAACACCATCGTTTGCGCAAAGGATTAAAATTGCTCAGAGACGAATTGTAGAGACTGTGCTGGATGCTGATCGAAATGCTGAATCTCTTGAAAGACAAGCAACATCTCGTGTGCAATTTATTTTTGCATATCTTTTTATCTCGGCTGCTGAAGTTTTGTCATCACCAAAAAGGGGGAAATTGTTAGGATAAAATTTATTAGTTTTGATGATAACAAAAATAAGACAAGTTGCTTTTGGATAATCAGCTGTCGCATCTAACAGGAGAAAATTTATCAATTGACAAGTGTTACTTCAGCAGTTGGAGTATTCGTTGGAAATCAGCAGATGGTATGCAATCAGGTTCATATTTGAGTTTTAACGTGTTTTGTTAAGGAGTACTAAACGACAGCGTTCAAGTAAGTTGGAACGACGTAGTTGGAATGCACAGTTATTTATCAGTAGTTGAAAACAATTCTTGAAGAGAATCAGCAGTTGCTTAGTATATTTCGTTGGAGAATGCGAAACGACAGTGTTTGGATAAGTTGAAACGACAGTGTATTGATTGGCTTAGACAATTCAGCAGAAGCATTCTTTAGAGAAATCAGCAGAAGTATTATTTCAGCAGATGAAGAAAGTTCAGCTGGAGCGCTAAGCATAGATGACATCAGAAGTGACGTCATCAATCAGCAGGGAGCTACAGTAGAATCAGTCGATGGATGATCCAGACGCAAGAGATGAAGCGATGTCGTGCTAAAGATTCAGCAGATGGTTTGTGTGTTGGTTATAATCAGCAGCAGGCTACAATGCATTCAGCAGGAAGCTAAAGCTATTAGCAGTTGTGAAGAGAAGCGCAAGAGATAAAGCGACGACGTACAAGAAGAACATTCAGTCGCAAGCTGCAGTGCAACCAGCAGGTACTTCTTGTAAGAGAAACCAGCAGACAGATATAGTGGAATTTACCAGCAGGTGATCTTTGAGAATAGCTAAGCGATGTTACTAGAAATCAGTCGTTGAGTTTTACAAAGGACCAGTCGGTGGAAAAACACAAAATTCATATCAGCAGGTAAATTTTCTCATGTGTTTTTCAAGTCGTATGATTTGAGACGACGAAGTAAAAGCTGGTAAACAGAAGGAATTTCAGGCGCAAACATATAAGAGATTCAAATACGATCGTTCACTCAACAAGGAAAATATCTTCAAGATCGTACTATTGCCTGGAATTAAGAAGACAGCGTGTGTACTATTTTGGGTAAATAGTACGATATACAGAGACCGTTCTTCATTGCTTAAACAAAATGGAAAGAAGACAAATTGGCTCTGTCAATGAGAAATTTACCTTGTAGTGGAGCAGGATTTACAGTGCAAAATTTTGGCAGCAGTTCAAACGGGATTTATTTTCCTTGGAGAATTTTGTGACCGTTGCAATCAAAGCCTATATATATCAGCAGCAGTGTTGAAGAACACATCCTTCGCCATTAATCTATTGCGGTCACGCTGTCGAACTTTCTCTAGAGCTTACTCTCTGTTGAAATCTTTAAAAATCTCAAAGACTCGAAGAACCTAACAGTAGATCTTCATTGAAATACCTTCGAGTCAATCTTCTGGTTACATTGTTGTAATCGAGTTTCATTGTTGAAACCAGAAGATTTTGACAGTCTCAAAATATGTGTATTCATTGTATTTCATTTGATTGAGTCTGTAACGAACTGGCTTTGTGAAGCAGTTCAAAAATACTGTTAAGGGTTGTAAACCAGCAGCGAAGTCTGCGTGGAGTGTTGTGAAGTACTAGGAGTTCTCATAGCTACTGGCTTTGGGATCGGGTGTTTGTAGAAGGCCTACTTGCATCAAATATTCTAGTGATACCTTCCGAGGAGGAAGAAGGGGAGACGTAGGACATTGAAGTCCGAACTTCCAAAAACAAATCCTGAACTCTATCTTTTACATTACGCACGATTATATTATTTGTGTTTATTTACTGTTCACAAACCAATCGGCCTTTTTCCGCACAAATATTGTTGACTGAAAAGTTTGCTCATAAGTGAGATATTCTTAAGTCTGGTAACTCGGACTTAAGTTAAGCAATAAGCTTGCAAAAAATTTAAAAAGAGTTTTGAAATAGAAAAATCGAAGGAGTTCATAGTTTGCTCATAAGTGAGATATTCTTAAGTCTGGTAACTCGGACTTAAGTTAAGCAATAAGCTTGCTAAAAATTTAAAAGAGTTTTGAAATAGAAAAATCGAAGGAGTTCATTCAAACCCCCCCCCCCTTCTGAACTCCTATTTACTTAGTGATCCTATTTCTGGGACCATCATTTCCCTTGTTACGTTGATCTGTGTGTACCAGGATGCCTGTTTTGGACACCGAGCGGGTAATTCCCATATACCTCATCTCCTTGCTGGGATCTGTTAGTCGCTATGAGCGGATTGGGTAGCTCCCACATCTCATGAGCTGGACAACAGCAGGTTGAGCGATATATTCTACATCTGGTACATTGTGTTGAGAAGAGTGGGTAGCTCCCATATACTCACACACCCCGTGGTCACTACCTTCCAGTTGATTGGATATCAGTTGTTGAGCAGTTCTTGAGATCCTTTGGCTCCCTGCCTTCGGTTTTAGCCTTGTTCTCATGCATAGCATTCACATTTTATCTGTTGCTATCTATTTTTGTTTTTAGTTGCTCTCCATACTGGGGTTTGACTCCATGTCCCTAGGGGCTGGTTGTCTTGTTTTCCTGTGTGTGTTTTCATGTTATCATGGTTTCTTCGCTGCTCGTGGAGTTGATCCAGCTGGTAACGCCCCAGGAGGTGGTTAGAGTGTCCCAGTTATATGTAGTATATACATATGATATTTTCGTTATATTGTATTGTATCTATGTTGAGCGAGAGACTCATCTCGTTGTTTAATTTGGGAGTCACTCTATGTTTGTATGTTTGTTGTGTTGTAGTTGGTTTTCGAATGTTGTAAAACCAATATTTTGAATAAGATTGTAGTTTAAATTGTTTTCTCAGTCAGGCCAAAAACAAAAATTTAGCCACTATTTTACTTGCTTTCGTTATTGTGTTGCGTGTTTTATCTCTGATTGAGCACATGGCCTGACAAACAAGACTCATGGAGTTACCCCATTTGAGATCTGGAGTGGAAAGAAACCTGATATATCATATTTCAGGGTGTTTGGGTGCAGATATTTCATTCATGATAACGGTAAAAAGCACCTAACAGCTTTCGATGCCAAATCTGATGCAGGTTTATTTCTCGGATATTCAGTTGTGAGCAAAGCCTATAGAGTGTTCAACAATCAAAGTCTGACGGTCGAGGAATCGGCACATGTGGTGTTTGACGAAAACAGCTTTCGATCCAACTCAGCTGCGAGCTTACATGAGTTGTGTTCACGTCTGGAATCAACCAGCCTTGATGAATCAGATGACGACGTGCCACAACAAAGACATTCAGCTGATCCCCAACCAGATCTGGACAAACCTCAAGATAACGCACAAGCAGATCTGCCAGGTAACCCAATAGTCATTGATTTGACTAACGTTGACCAACAGGAACAAATCTCGTCGAGTGTGCCAGCTTCTGGTGATGGAACAACAAATGCGCAAGATAATTCACATCAATTGGGAGCTACACCAGCTCCAGATACACAAGCAGATCCTGCAGTACATCACCAGATCTAGATGCCCAAGCTGTCAACGCAAATTATCAATTGGTATCTATAAAAATCTGGAACAACAAAGCCCTTATCAATTGGTGTCAAATAATCCAGATCAAGCCAACCAATCAAATATCCAAGCTGAACAAGGAGCAAATCCAATCGGATCTGATCTTCGTTGGAATAGAAATCATCCACCCGATCAGATCATAGGTAACATTCACTCTACTGTTCGCACATGAAGCCAGCTCATGCATGATCAATTTGATTCCGCACTCCTATCGCATATAGAACCAAAGATGATTGAAGAGGCTTTAGCAGACCCGAGCTGGATAGATGCAATGCAAGAAGAAATTAATCAATTTAAGAGAAATAATGTATGGAAATTAGTTCCTAGACCTTCTAATCATTCAGTAATAGGAACAAAATGGGTCTTTAGGAACAAGCTAAATGAAAATGGCGTAGTAACTACAAACAAAGCTAGACTAGTAGCACAAGGATTTAGACAAATGGAAGGGATAGACTTTGATGAGACCTTTGCCCCAGTAGCTAGATTAGAAGCCATTCGCATGTTTCTTGCATATGCTGCATATAAAGATTTTAAGGTCTTTCAAATGGAAGTGAAGAATGTCTTTCTTAATTGCATCTTAACGGAGGAAGTCTATGTTTCACAACCTCCTGGATTCGTAAATCATACATTTCCAGATCAAGTTTACAAACTGGATAAAGCTCTATATGGGTTGAAGCAAGCACCCAGATCTTGGTATGATACACTTTCAAAACTTCTTAAAGAGCATGATTTCACAATAGGCACTGTTGATAAGACTTTGTTTAAATTTGTCTAATCTGATCATATCCTGCTGGTACAGATATATGTTCATGATATTATTTTTGGTTCAACTAACCCCAACCTATGCCAGAAATTTTCTAAGTTGATGCAGGACAAGTTCGAGATCAGCATGATGGGTGAGCTGACTTCCTTTTTGGGATTAAAAGTGAGACAGCTGGACAATGGAATCTTCATTAATCAAGCAAAATACACGAAAGAACTGCTGAAGTAATTTGGCATGGACAACTGTTCAGCAGCTGCGACCCCAATGAGCTCCTCAATCAAGTTAGACAAAGACGAATCTGGAACTGCCATAGAGGTATCTTTGTATCGTGGTATAATTGGCTCTTTGCTATACCTAACTGCTAACAGACCAAACATCATGTTTTCTGTCTGTGTGTGTGCTAGATTTCAGCAGAGCCTAAACAATCGCATTACTTAGCTGTAAAGTGAATTCTTAAGTATTTAAAAGGAACTTCCAATGTGGGTATTTGGTATCCCAAAGACTCCAGCTTTCAACTAATCGGTTATAGTGATGCAGACTACGCAGGTTGTAGAATTGATCGGCGAAGCACAAGTGGGACTTGTCAATTATTAGGAGATCGATTGATTTCCTGGTTCAGTAAGAAGCAAAACTCAATTGCAATGTCCACAGCTGAAGCAGGGTATCTAGCGGCTGGGAGCTGTTGTGCTCAGATCTTATGGATACAACACCAGCTCAAGGACTATGGAATTGATGCTTCTGAATCTCCCATCCTCTGTGACAATACCAGTGCCATCGTGATCACTCAGAACCCAGTGCTGCACTCCAGAACAAAGCACATAGATATTTGGCATCATTCGATCACGTTCTCAAGAAGGACGTACGGTTGGAATATGTGCCAACAGATCAGCAAGTTGCTTATATCTTCACGAAACCTCGACCGAACGCTAAGTTTTTGTATTTTGAAATATTCTTGGTCTCTTAGAACTTCCTTGATTTATCCTTGTGCTAACAAAATTGCAGGTTGAATAGCGTTTGTTTACTTCAGATCTGAGTATACTGTTCAGGGGGAACAACGTGTACTTTCAGATTTAATAAACCTTTAGACTTGGGAGAACCTCAGCTTTAGGGGGAACAACAGATCTGAATTATAAGTGATGAGTCAGCTGAATGCGTGAGATCTGGATCTATTCAGATTTCGCATGTATACAGCTTATGCATATGAGTAGTCAGATCTGGTAGTGCCTCAGCTGGCATATCAATTAGTTTCGGATTTAAGGTTGTGACGTAATGACAAATTGGCGCTCGTTTTCACTTTTTACCCTCTGTGGTTAAATTCAAAATGATTTCGAAAATCTTTTCCAAAATTGATCGCGCCGTCGGATGATTGACACGTGTGTTGTCATCATGCGAAACGTCACATCAACATAGTAAACACGTGTCGTTTCATATTCTCTTCCTTATATATATCGTTTCGTTTACCCCTAAATCTTTACCTTGCGAAATATTGCTATCGAACTCTCTTGCTTTCAGTACTTTCTCGTTTGAATATTCTCTTTGCTTTCAGCGATTCAGTTCAATCTATCTACTAAAATGGCCTCCGCTTTGATCAACAACGCCAGCTAGATCTACTTCGACTCAGTTTTCGGGATGGAAGATGAAGGCATCGTTAAGATGTTTAAGGACCTTGAGTCATATGGACTCCGTGGGTTCTTAGGATGTTCTTCAGCGATTTATGAGGCTGCGTTGGTGGAGTTCTTTCAGAATGCTTCAGTAAGATACAACAAGGTTGCAAGTACCATTCAGGGAAAGTCTGTTAAGTTTACTGAGGAATTGTTTGCTGGAACGTTTGAGCTCCCGACAGAGGCATTCACTGATATGAGTGAGTCCCGAAGGATTTGGTGTTTGATGCGAGGACTGCATTTTATTATGATGGTGAACAGCTGAAAACCTCCTACAAAAAGAGAGAAGTGAAGTTTGAGTTCCGTTTGCTGAATGACATATTCGCTAAAACAGTGATTGTGAAAGCCGGTTCCTTCGATGTCGTCACACATGAGAGATTCCTGATGATGTCTGCCATCCATGGTGGAGTCAAGGTTAACTGGGCAGAATGTTGTTTAATATTTTCAAGGATATGGTGTCTCCCACGACGAAGCAATCCAGAGGATATACGGTGCAGATTTGTATTTTGTTGAAGGGTGCACCAGACCTAGATTTGGAGGAATCGAAGGAATTTCCACCTCTGAAGATTCTTACCGCAAAAACTGTGGGCAATTATGTTGCCAAATACAAAAATATCACTGTTGATTTGGATGAGCCAGTGGAGCCTGTGGTGAAGAAAACAAAAGTGGTGAAGAAGGCTGGATCAAAGAGGAGACCAGCTCCTGCTGTTGTGGAGCCTGTCGCTAAGCAGAAGAGGACTACTATTGGGAGATTTGCTCCCACAGAAAAGGGCTTGGCGATGGTTCCCGTGGTTCAAGCTGTGGAACCTCTCTCTGTGATTCCTGCTGCTACTCCTAAGGCACCAAAATGCCGTGCCCCCAAACGTAAATTGAAGTTGTCAAAGGGATCTGATGATGAGGAACCAGATGTGGTGATAGTTGTTGAAAAAGAGCAGGAGACAACTATTGTCGATGATGTGGATAATATCATTGACAGGTGATTACAGAGACAGCGCAGGTAGAAACAGATTTCGTGAAACCAGTGGTGACGAGATCTGCTGATGTAGAAATTTAGGACATTGAGCGCTCAATTGCTGTCAATGATGAGGATGATGTTGGTCCCTGTTTTCGAAGGAAACTTAGCTGCCGCTGATTTAAAATGAGCGATTAAAAATTTTCGCGCTGCTACGGAGCTGCAATAGCTCATGGTTCTTGAACATCTAAAATCACAAGAGCACCGGAGACAGATCTGGTATGATTTAAAAATCATGCGGAAAACACCAGAACTGAATCCTATATTTTAAAACAACTAAAACAGATTTATGTACAACATAAATCTGTTCGAGACTTGTGCAAGTGCTGAACTGTGTATGCGTATGCGAGAATGCTAAAGATAAATGCAAGTGCTGAAAGCTTTAAAGAAATGGACCAGCTGATTTGTTTCTGGAAGTTCGGACCTCAATGTCCTACGTCTCCCCTTCTTCCACCTCGGAAGGCTCCACTAGAAGACTTTGATGGTTATAGGTAATCTGCAAACACCCACCCACACAAGCAGCACTTGTATGGACTCCTAGACTCAACAATGCACACCAGCCGCAACTGTGTGACTAACTACATACACAAGTTTAACGTCATCGTGCTTGGACGGGACCTGTTTGCATTTGGGTTTCGATTCACTCGCTAAACAATTTAGCTCAACTCACAAAATGTGCGAGTGAATCTGTGTGTGAGAATTACAGTGTACGCACAACTCTCATAAGAAATTAATCTCACACCCAGGGAAGTGCTCTAACAAGCTAATGAAGATTCAGCAGTCGACACTACAAAAAGCTCCTCTATAGAATGATTGTCGACTGCTTCATCTTCTAGTGTTCTTCCCTCTACTGGTTCACTGTGCGATCAACGTGTTTCTGCAACAGCGCTGCAGTCGCACCAACGTCAAACTTCTTCCTTCAGATATACTCGTATATATAGCTTCTGTTCGAATATAGCCGTTAGATAAATTCCAAATCTCTTCTGCGCTTGTCAAGGCTAATTCATCGTCTTCTTTCCATTTCCATGCAACGCTCCTCTGTAAATTGTACTATTTCCCAGAATAGTACAAATCTTGTTCCCTTGAATTGAGGCAATTACACGACTCTATTTCGGCCATTGATTCTTTCCATCTTGAGCGTTGAATGCTTGCAACGGCTGATATCCTGAAATCCTTTCTGATAACCAGCTCTTCCTTCCTCGTTTGCAAAACTGTGACTGGAACACATTTGAATGAATGCACCTGATGGTTTCTTTTCAACATGTGTGATATTCCATCGACTGATTTCTTTTCAAGCTTCAACGACTGATCTTTAGCGAAAGTCCAAAACGTTGTCGTGTCAACTTATTCAAGCGACACCGTTTTGTTATCTTTGTAAAGCACCTGCTGGTTATCTTCATAAAAACCATCCTGCTGGATCTTTAGCGCGAGGGCAAAACACTGTCGTATCAGCTTATGTAAACGACATCGTTTTGCTATCGCTAACTTCAAATATCATCTGCTGGTGAACAGTAGCTTCTTGCTGACTCCATCTTTTCTTCGCACTATGTCTTGATCCAACTGCTGATTCTGATGATGTCACTGCTGATGTCATCGTCGCTAATCCATCGACTGAATTTGCTGACGTCATCTTTGTTTTAGCACTCCTGCTGGTTCAACTTGTCTGCTGATTTTCCTTTAAGAAAATCACCTGCTGGTTATCATTATTGCAAACCATCGACTGAATTGCGAAGCCAAAACGCTGTCGTATCAACTTATTCAAACGACATCGTTTTGCTATCGCTAACCTTGAGTACGCTCGACTGGTTGCTCACTGCTGATTGCTTGACTGGTTCAACTGCTGATATATATGCGTGTACACTCCAACGGCGTCTTTCCACTGTTCATCTTCTTCTTCGATCTTCTCCAGTCTTTAGCAAATATCACAGCTGCTGATCTAAATTGGCCTTCTCCTGATTACGAGCAACCGACTCAGCTTTGGACGTCTCCATTGTTAATCCAGCTGCCGTATACAATGATGAACTAAACCAGCTGCTGAACTTTAACTTTCAAACCATCGACTGGACAGATTACTGCTACTGCTGATCTTCTTCTTCGATCCTGGAATCTGTACACTAAGTATAATTGTTAGAAACACAATAACAGGTTTTTTGTAATTCAAAACTTAATCAGGATCTGTCAAAACAGATCCATCAGATGATAATCTTGATGGAGCTGAAAATGAAATTTCTAGGAAAATGGTATCTTTAACTGCACCGAAACAGTTTCTTAAAGAAAATTTGAGATCTGAGAAGAATAAGGAGACGGATTTTGAGCCTGTAGAGACTGCAAAGGAGATGGAAAGAAACAGCACTGATGGATGTTCAGGAACAGATTTTAGAGAAGGACACGTCTCCATTGTTAATCCAGCTGCCGTATACAATGATGAACTAAACCAGCTGCTGAACTTTAACTTTCAAACCATCGACTGGACAGATTACTGCTACTGCTGATCTTCTTCTTCGATCCTGGAATCTGTACACTAAGTATAATTGTTAGAAACACAATAACAGGTTTTTTGTAATTCAAAACTTAATCAGGATCTGTCAAAACAGATCCATCAATCTCTCCCTTTTTGATTTACACAAAACCTTAAATAATCAATGCATGTTATAACAATTCTCTCCCTTTTTGTGGGAATCAAAAAGAGTTCGAATATGGGTCTTCCCGATATTTAAAACAAAAACTCTCCCTACACTGTTACAACAAAAACAACGTAACAGCAGGAGTTTTAAATTTGAAAAACAAAACCAGCTTTTGGGAAGCAACGTATGCAAGAGCTATATGATTTTGAAACTGAACTGGTGCATAGCTCAAATTATCAAATACAGCGACGCCACTCTCCCTGTCTTTTATAACATAAGCTTAAAAAAATTAAAAACAAAATTTTTGGCACCATCTGAAAATCCGCAAAATAGAACATTTTAAAACAAATCAGAGCATCGAAATATTGTTTCAAATAACAATGTGCTACTGAGTTACTTATGTATGAAGAACCAGTAAACAGAGAACAGCTCAGATTTTCATACTTCTATTTCTCCCCATGTGCTTGTCACCGAGCCTCTCTTCAAGTGATCTTACAGCACAACGAAAATAGAGGATTGGTATCCGCACGGGACTCGTGAATCCCGTGTTCTATATTAAAACAGATCAACTGGCCTTCATAAAATAAGCTTCTCAAAACAGTTAAAAACATTAAAAACATAGCACATGAGTTTTAAAATTAGTGCTCGTTCAACAACAACCCGGTCTGATACCAATTGTTGGTCCCAGTTTTCGAAGGAAACTTAGCAGCCGCTGATTTAAAATAAGCGATTAAAAATTTTCGCGCTGCTACGGAGCTGCAATAGCTCATGGTTCTTGAACATCTAAAATCACAAGAGCACCGGAGACAGATCTGATATGATTTAAAAATCATGCAGAAAACACCAGAACTAAATCCTATATTTTAAAACAACTCAAACAGATTTATGTACAACATAAATCTGTTCGATACTTGTGCAAGTGCTGAACTGTGTATGCGTATGCGAGAATGCTAAAGGTAAATGCAAGTGCTGAAAGCTTTAAAGAAATTCTGTTTTACGTGCGTGCT
>KQ991089.1:67217-128526 GCA_001598015.1 Dorcoceras hygrometricum | reverse complement strand
GGGGGCGGATCCGGATCCCCAACAATATATCCCGATCAGATCAACGACCATTGGTAAATCGAGAGTCGCTAAAGATCCGATAGCTATGCATACATCTTGGAGATCAAATAGTGACATCGCGAGTGTTACTAGGTAAACCCATTTACCTAAAACACATCCAGTACTCTGGCCAGAGATTTATACACTATTACCTCCTCAGATAGCATAGGATATCCACGCATGAAAGCGAGCGGTGAATCCTCGACAACGAAGCATCGACTCCTACATGCATCGGGACCTCACCCAATCCCGCCACCTAATGATCCCAAGTGAGTCGGTACGAGTCAAAGTGAGGCGCCTATCATGCAGAGTCACAATGACGTTTCGAGTAGTGAGGACTAATCAGTACAACCAAGACCTCAGACTTATCCACTCGACAAATGGTAACCACTTGGAAAGTCCGAACGAGGGTAGTTCGATAGATCACCAGGTCACTATCCATCTGCATGCTCAGAACATCACAATGTTCCCTACCAATGAAACATGGTACTTCACATCGCAGATGCTAGTCTCAAGCTCGGGCGGCCTTATCCTCATTTTGACGGCCCAATCGACTAGGAACGAATTCAGAATACACAGTGACTATTAGATGTATTTCATGACAGCCATCATATCCACTATCCCATCTAACATACACTATGGTGCATTCTAGGTCTTTATCCAACACAATTGTTAACATTATAACATAATGAAAATAAAGAATGCCCTAAAAGAAATGCGTATTTCATAAATAAAGATCGTTATACACAAGAGTCTATAAAACACACACGCCACAAGTTGGCTAGTTGGGCATCTACTCTAACAATCTCCCACTTGCCCTATAGCCAACTACTCATCAGACGCAGTCCCATTATTTCGCGATGTTTTTCAAACAACGGTCCTGGCAAGGGCTTCGTAAGTGGATCAGCAATGTTGTCCGCAGAGGCGACTCTCTCAACTGCTATGTCACCTCTAGCCACAATATCCCGGATTATGTGGTATTTCCTCAGTATATGTTTGGATCTTTGGTGAGACCTAGGCTCCTTTGCTTGCGCAATGGCACCCGTGTTGTTGCAGTACACCGGGACTGGACCAACTCCATCAGGGATGACGCCCAACTCTTGGACGAAATTCCTTATCCAAACCGCCTCCTTAGCAGCAGCTGATGCTGCGATGTACTCAGCCTCAGTGGTTGAATCCGCGATGGTGTCTTGCTTGGAACTCTTCCAAGAGACAGCACCACCATTGAGCATGATTACAAATCCAAAGGTAGACTTCGAATCATCCACGTCACATAGGAAGCTAGAATCAGTGTAGCCTTCCAATTTCAGTTCACCACCCCCATAGACCATGAACATATTCTTAGTCCTTCGTAAGTACTTAAGAATATCCTTCACAGCCTTCCAATGCAATTGGCCGAGGTTGGCCTGGTAGTGGCTCGTGACACTCATAGCATATGCGACATCCGGTCTACTTGAGATCATACCATACATAATACTACCTATTGCCGAGGCATATGGCACACGTGTCATACTCTCTATCTCCTCATCAGTCTTCGGACACATAGACTTAGATAGAGTGACCCCGTGGCACATAGGTAGGTGTCCTCTCTTGGACTCTTCCATAGAGAACCGCTTAAGTATGGTATCGATGTAGGTAGCTTGGGTGAGTCCGAGCATCCTTTTTGATCTATCCCGATAGATCTGTATTCCAAGAATATAGGATGCTTCACCCATTTCCTTCATCGAGAATCTACTAGACAACCAGACTTTAGTTGACTGCAGCATTCCTACGTCATTCCCAATGAGTAGAATGTCATCAACATAAAGTACAAGGAATGTCATAGAATTCTTAACTACCTTCTTATATACACATGGCTCCTCGGGATTCTTGATGAAACCAAATTCCTTAATTGTTTCATCGAATCTCAGGTTCCAACTTCTCGATACTTGTTTGAGACCGTAGATCGATCTCTGAAGTTTGCATACCTTATGCTCACTTCCTACATATGTGAAACCCTCAGGCTGCGTCATATAGATATCTTCCTTAATGTTTCCATTAAGGAACGCAGTTTTCACATCCATTTGCCATATCTCATAGTCGTACCATGCGGCTATGGCAGTAAGATTCTAATTGACTTGAACATTGCGACTGGTGAAAAAGTTTCATCATAGTCAACACCTTGCCTTTGAGTGTAACCTTTCGCGACCAGTCGTGCCTTGTAGGTCAATAAATTACCTCCTTGAAAGTTCTTGGATCACATCCAATAACTTGATCATTTTGATCATCTTCAAGCAGGAAACCATATCTTTCAGGAGCCCTAGGAACCCTTTCGGATCTCCTAGGTGCGACCATTTCTGGCACTGGCTCTTGAGGTGCGGGAGATTCACTTGGTACTTCAGATGGTTCTCGAACTTCTTCGAGTTCTACTATTTTGCCTTTTCTATCGAGTAGAAACTCCATTTCCATAAAGGTGGCATTTCTAGAAACAAACACTTTTGTTTCGTTGGGATAGTAGAAGTAGTATCCAATGGAATTCTTTGGATACCCAATGAAGTAGCATAAGATGGATCTAGTATCCAGCTTATCTCCCACTGTCTGCTTCACGTAAGCAGGACATCCCCCAATCCTCAGGAATGAGTATTTGGTTGGTTTGCCCGTCCATATCTCATATGGAGTCTTATCCACTGCCTTGGTGTGGACATTGTTCAACAACATTACCGCCGTTTCGAGCGCATAGCTCTTGTATGCGCATATGAATATTTCTTGCGTATTTGAGTTGAGGTATGAATTGAGCGTATTTTAATAGCTCTGGTATCGGAATATGAATATTTCTTGCGTATATGAGTTGTCGTGGTTATGTGCTAGTTGAATTGTCTAGTAGTGTTTATATGATCTGATTGTTTGATGAATGTGCTTAATTATTATTCATTGTGAGCTGATGTTGTCTTGCATTAATGCGTACATATCGAGCCTAATTCCTTGTGAATGATCTGTTCATACGTTGTGATCGGTGGGCTGAGTTGTCGCGCCTGAAAGGTGCAGCGTTGATATTACTTAGTGGTGGCCGGCTGAGTTGTCGTGCCTGAATACCACTACCCTGTGATGGGCGGCTGATCTGTCGTACCTGAATATCACAAGATGATGATTCTGCACAGCTGAGTCGTTGTTCCTTGCTTACCGATTATTCTTGGTAGCCTACATGCACTGCACGCATGGGATATTGCATGTATGATATGTTTGCTGTTTTCTTGATGCTCTTTGTAATGAGGTTTGACCTCGTTTTATTTCCCTGTTTTAGACTGCATTGGTCTGTGTTGACCTTTGCAGGATCTTCAGGTGATCCAGCTAGACAGAGTGGAGCGTCAGCTGGTAGATCCCCGTTCTGAGTCCCAGTTATATGTATTATGTATTGAACCAAGGGATGCCATGTGTGAATTATGTATTTTGGGATCTCGATTTGTATCTTACCTGTATTTTGTCTGTTATTGATGCGTTGGATTTTTGAGTCAAAATCCGTATTTTGATTATGATTGTATTTTAAGATTTGAGGTTAATTCAGGCCCAAAACGAAAATTTTTAGCTCGTATTTCTATGCTTTCGTGTAATTTGATTAATTGAGTAATTAATCTGTGATTTAGCACACGGGGCCTGACAACACCAACAGCTCACGCACGTCCACTGCCCTTCTAGCTCACAGCAAAACCCAACAGAAGGTGCCCAAAAACCACGCTGCTAAAAAAACCTGTTCAGCCATACTATAACAGCTCAGGGACAAATTCAACCGAACAGAACTGGGATCTACCAACTCACCCAGCTCAAACCGACACCTCCCGACCCAATAACAAGCTCTAACAAGACGTAGAATGAGAAATAATCACTTACCCAAGGGCGATAATGGAACGGAAGAACTATCGGATCGGAAATCTTGAACTACCCGCATGCTTCAACCACACCGCACCCACTCGACAGGTCTATTGATGGATCTGGATAACAGATCTAGATCTGAGTTTGAATTACACAAAACCTGTTATTGTGTTTCTAACATTTCTACGTAGTGTATAGATGTAAACAGTAGAAATCTGACGAAGGAACGACGAAGATATGTATTTCAGTTGTTGGAGTAGTTGAACAGAAGAAAAATCTGGAATAAGATGTTACAAAGATGGATTCAGCAGTTGAAGATTTCAGCAGTCGTGACGTCATCCAAGCTTATTGAAGATTTTAGCAGTCGTGACGTCATCCAAGCTTATTGAAGATTTCAGCAGTCGTGACGTCATCAAAAGCTGGGCAGCAGTGAGATGTATCAGATCTGATACAGTAACTCAATCAGATCTGATACAGTAACTCAATCAGATCTGATACTGTAGCAGACCAAGAGCTGAAAATAGTAAATCGCATTTTCGGAGGCCTAAAAACGAAGGAATTTGGCCAAAAACAGAGGAGCTCAGTATTTAGTGAGTCTTGCTCGTTGGACCGTTTCGGAGGGAATAGCACAGGTCTCATGCGAAAATGTGATGTCTGATCAGTTGTTGAAGACAAGAGGAGCAGCTGATCAGAAGTTGAAAGCAGATGTTGATCAAAAAGCAAATGAACAAAGAACAGTTATCCGGCTATGAACTGAAGAGAACGATTCTTCAGTGAGCTACAATAGATTCAGCAGTGAGCTACAGTATGTTCAGCAGTGAGCTACAGTACGTTCAGCAGTGAGCTACAGTATGTTCAGCAGTAAAGACAAGCCATATCAGATGTCGATCAGCAATGAAGAAAAGATACAAGCAGAAGCTGAATCTAAGCAAAAGTTGAATCGAAGCAAAAGCTGAATCGAAGCAAAAGCTGAATAAGACGTGATAAGAAGAGAAAGGCAAAGCAGTTGACAACATATATAAAGATTTACTGGAACTTAGAAGTCAACTGCTGAGCATTTTAAGATGTGAACAGAAGAGACGCAAGCAGAAGCTGATCAAAGTTCAAAAGCTTATTCAGAAGAAGACAAAAGCCTGCAAAAGAAAGGACACAAGGACAATCCTGTCGGTACTTTACGATGTCGATCAGCAATGAAGAAAAGATACAAGCAGAAGCTGAATCTAAGCAAAAGTTGAATCGAAGCAAAAGCTGAATCGAAGCAAAAGCTGAATAAGACGTGATAAGAAGAGAAAGGCGAAGCAGTTGACAACATATATAAAGATTTACTGGAACTTAGAAGTCAACTGCTGAGCATATTAAGATGTGAACAGAAGAGACGCAAGCAGAAGCTGATCAAAGTTCAAAAGCTTATTCAGAAGAAGACAAAAGCCTGCAAAAGAAAGGACACAAGGACAATCCTGTCGGTACTTTACAGAACATATTTTAACGGGAAGAAAAGTGTGTCAAACGGATTAAATTGAACAGAGGCTTTATATACAACAAGATTTGAAGAAATCAATGATGCTGGTGTAAAAGAAAAAATAGAGAAATTATAGAGGGAAGTAAACAGGAAGATGAAGCAGTCGACCACCATTAGAGAGGAGCTTATTGCAGTGTCGACTGCTGAGTCTTCATCAGCTCTTTAGGATAATTTCCCAGTTGTGTGAGATATTATTATTTCGAGAGTTGTTCTTACACTGTATATCTCACACACAGAGATTCATTCACATTCTTGAGAGTTGAGCAAAATTATATAGTGAATGAATCTCAAACCCAAAATGTAAAATCAGATCCCGTACAAGCACGAAGACGTTAAACTCTGTGTCTGTAGCCTTTCTCACATAGGCGTAAAACAAGTGATTGACACAGCCGAGGGCTGGTGTAGAGTCTAGGAGTTCACCTGGAGCGAGGCTCGGTGATTGGTCTGCGGATCAAATTCTTCTAGTGGAACCTTCCGAGGCGGAAGAAGGGGAGACGTAGGATATTTATATCCGAACTTCCAGAAACGAATAGCAGTGTATTGTATTCTTTTAATTTCAGCATTCCGCACTTGCATTTATTTTAGCACGCATACATTTCAAGATGCACACTTGCACAGTAGCAGATTTCTGTGTAACAGAAATCTGTTTGCGTTAGTTTTAAAATTTAGGATTCAGTTCTGGTGTATTCAACATGGATTTATTTCATACCAGATCTGTCTCCGGTGCTCTGTTTAATGTTCAAGAACCCGAGGTATTGCACCTCTTTTTTTTTTAGCAGCGCAAAATTTTTATTTAACAGTAGCAATGCTCTTTATTTTCATTATATGCTGTTTATATTATTAAGATCTGATCCTTCGGTCCTAACACCTATCCAAGACTCCAAAGTGGTACCAAATGAACGTTCTTGGAGAGAGGAAGCCCGCGTCACCAGCCTTGCTCTGTGGCGAAAATCGAAGGCAATAGGGAGAAATAGGGTTCCGTTGAACTGTAAGGGTTTGGGGAACAGTACGTCGATGGCTCTTTTTGGAAGGGATAATGGTTATGAGGTCTGAAATGGCTAAGTGTAGAAGTAATAAAGGATGTACATGGTCAAGGTCAATCCATAAAACTAAGTCCCGCAATCTGTTACTTTACCACCGACAGCTCAAGAGCTAAACTGGTACCAGCTCATGCTTCTTCATCGTAAACTGTCCAGCGTACAGTTCAGCACACATGCATCGATTCAGCTCTTGGACTCAACAGATCACGGCCTCAACAGAATACGGTACTCAGCATATCACACTTGTGCATTAGCTGCAGCGCACCTATTATCTTGCGCAACCAACCGATCATGCTACTCGGAAGATCACGTTACTCGGCATATCACGCCTGTGACTCACAACTCAGCTTACCATCAACCAACGTCTAAGATGGTGTCGCTAAACAATGTCGTACCACCTTCCAGCTCAAGACGACCTACTCACGCATACGTAGGCCAGCTCGTACACCTCCAAGTTTTTTACCATAACATCGATACTCCAACAGCTAAGATCTATTCCACCCCAGTTCAACTCATGACCGATCCGTTCTGTGTCAAATCCGAATATCATCAACATCTTAGACCAATTTTCCTAAGCTGAATACCCGACAGTTCACGAGACCAACCAGCCCAGCGCTCAAGCTCCCTCTCCATCTCGGGGCTCAACTGTTCGAATCCGCCCGTGCCTAAAGCCGATTCCCACTAACAGCTTTCATCTACAATTGAATCCACAAACAGCTCTTGTATCACACACTGGACCAGCATTTCTAAACTGGTTTCTTAACCAGTAGCTAGCCCAACTGTAACACCTCTCTGGTTTAATCATCATTCCGATCTAATTAATTCATTAATCACCATTTAACAATTTCCAATCCTCACATTCTCCCCAACTAGAAAAGGATTTCGTCCTCGAAATCAACCATAACTATAGATCAGAATCAAAGGAATACCAAAAAGTCACCAAAGCTAGAACACATAATATTCCAACATTCCTCAATGCTTATCAAAGTCACTCACCAAAGTACAAAAACAACTCAACACGCAAATCACCAAGTTAGAAGATTACCTGAATTAATACTGCGTATGCTCAAATAGATGTGGCCACTCTTGTCTCATCTTTTCTTCAACTTCCAGGTAGCCTCTTCTCTGCCATGCTTGCTCCATTGGATCATCACCAATGGAATAGTCTTGTTTCTCAATTATTTCTCCTTCCTATCTAGAATCTGTACTGGATAACTCAGGGTCGGATCCAGCTCAACTTCATCGGTACTTCGCACATGGGAAGGATCTGGCTCATATTTTCTCAACATTGACACATGACACATCATGCATCGCTGCTAACTCCGCAGGCAGCTGCAATCGATATGCCAAGGATCCAATCCTCTCAATATTCTCAAAAGGTCCAATGAATCTAGGAGCTAATTTACTCTTAAGCCTGAATCTCATCACGCTCTTGAAAGGATAAACTTTCAGAAACACTCGATCGTCAACGTGAAACTCCAAAGGCCTGTGCCTCTTATTAGCATAGCTATCTTGACGATCTTGTGCAGCCTTCATTCTTCTTCGAATCAGCTCAACCTGATCCTTCATATGCTGCACAAACTCAGGGATAGACAGTTGTTTCTCTCCAACTTCTTCCCAGCAAATCGGTGATCTACACTTCCGACCGTACAAAGCCTCGAATGGTGCCATTTTGATAGTCACTTGGTAGCTGTTATTATAGGAAAACTCAACCAAAGATAAACAATCTTGCCAGCCACCACCGAAATCGATCACAACTACTCGCAGCATGTCCTCCAAAGTCTGTATAGTTCTCTCAGATTAGCCATCTGTCTGAGGATGATAAGCTGTACCCATAGCCAATCTCGAACCCATCGTTGCTTGCAAGCCCTTCCAGAATCGGAAAGTAAATCTTTGATCTCTATCGGACACTATCGAAACTGGCACTCCATGCAATCTAACCACGTGGTCTACGTACAATATTGACATCTTCTTCATGGAACACCTCACATCATAGGGAATTAAATGGGCTGATTTCGAAAGCCTGTCAATAACCATCCAAATTGCATCACATCCCCTGTTCGAACTAGGTAGGTGAGTCACAAAATCCATGGCAACGTGCTCCCAATTCCATTGAGGCACCTCCAAACTCTGCAGCAAACCACCAGGTCTCATCCTCTTGGCCTTGACCCGTTGGCAGTTCAAACATCGGGCCACAAATCCAGAAATGTCATTCCACATGCCTTCCCACCAGTAGTGCGACTTCAAGGCATGATACGTTTTCTTCTCGCCCGTATGCACACTATAACGACTACAATGGACCTCGTTCATGATGGTTTCTCTCAGAGTGATCAGATTTGGAACTACCAATCTACCATGAAATCTCAAGCATCCATCAGAAGCAACAGTAAAATATTCCGACTGACCATTCTGGGATTTTATCTTCAAATCATGGATGTGCGGGTTAGTCCTCTGTGCTGCTATGTCCGCCGCAATCTGTGGTTCCACCTAAAGGGAAGAAACTACAAAATACTGGTCCTCTTGCTGGAAACACCATCCAGAAGTCCCCAAATGCTCATGGACTTCGGATATACTCAAAGACGTCCACATCGCCGGTTGAGCTTTCCTACTCAAAGCATCTGCCACTGAGTTCATTCGTCCGGGCTGATACTGAATCTCACTGTCAAAATCCTTGATCAACTCCATCCAACGACGCTGCCTCATGTTAAGATCTGACTGAGTGAAAATGTACTTCAAGCTCTTGTGGCATGTGTACACCACAAAATGCTCTACATACAGGTAGTGACGCTATATCTTCAAGGAAAAAACGATAGAAGCCAGCTCCAAATTGTGAACAGGGTATCTCGTATCATGGGGTTTCAACTGTCGAGACGCATAAGCTATCACACGCTCGTTCTGCATTAATACACAGCCCAGACCACTCAGAGAAGCATCGGAACAAGCCACAAAACCTCCAGAACCAGAAGGTAAATCCAACACAGGAGCAGTAGTCAACTTCCCCTTTAAGAAAATGAAAACTGGACTCACACTCGTCTGTCCAAACAAATTTCATATATTTCTGGGTCAACTGAGTCATTGGATTCGCTATCGAAGAAAATTTCTCGATAAAACGTCTGTAATAGACAGCCAAACCCAAGACACTACGGATCTCCGAAACATTCCTAGGTCGCTCCCTAGGATCCATCGAAATACCTTGTGCAGATATAACATGACCCAAAACGATTACTTTATCCAACCAAAATTCACATTTACTGAACTTTGCATACAGCTGAGAGTCTCTCAATTTCTGCAACACTAACCTCAAGTGCTCCTTATGCTCTCTATAGCCCCTCGAATACACCAGGATGTTGTCTATGAAGATGTTGGAGTGCAATAATTGCCCCTGCTAGGTAGAGCGATCGAACCGTGGCTCTTGTGTTTCTATACGGTTTAAAAGATTGGAGTTGCACCGTTACCACCAGCTATAGCTTTTGGTAAAGCGGCAAGCGCTCGGTCCTACAATTGGTATCAGAGCCAAGGTCACGGGTTCGATTCCCATTGATTGCAAGGAGTGCAATTATTGGGAGGGGGATTGTTGGAGTGCAATAATTTCCCCTGCTAGGTAGAGCGATCGAACCGTGGCGCTTGTGTTGCTATACGATTTAAAAGATTGGAGTTGCACCGTTACCACCAGCTATAGCTTTTGGTAAAGCGGCAAGCGCTCGGTCCTACAGAAGACTATCACGAAACGATTGATATACTCTCTAAATACGAGATTCATCAAATCCATGAAGACATCAGGGGCATTCGTCAACCCTAACGACATCACGAGGAACTCATAATGCCCGTGTCTAGTCCGAAAAGTCATCTTTGCTACATCAGGTCTCTAATCCGTAACTGATGATAACCAGATCGCAGATCAATCTTGGAGTATACATCTGATCCTTGCAGCTGGTCGAACAGATCATCGATTCTCGGCACTGGGTACTTGTTCTTGATCGTCGCTTTATTCAGCTACCTAAAATCCGCATACATTCTCATAGACCCATCCTTCTTCTTCACAAATAGAATCGGAGCTCCCCATGGTGACATACTTGGCCTAATAAAACCTTTCTCCAAAAGATCACTCAACTGATCCGTAAGTTCTTTCAATTCAGCTGGCGCCAATTGGTATGGGGCTCTCAAAATCGGGGCAGTCCCTAGTGTTAGAGTAGATGCCCAACTAGCCAACTTGTGGCGTGTGGGTTTATAGACTCTTGTATATGACAATCGTTATATATGATATTCGCATTTTATTTATGGCATTCTTTACTTTCATTGTGTTGTATGATGATTAACAATTGCGTTGAGTAAAGACCTAGAATGCACTATAGTGTATGTTAGATGTGATAGTGGGTATGACGGCTATCATGAAACACATCTAATAGTCACTGTGTATTCTGAATTAGTTCCTAGTCGATTGGGCTGTCAAAATCAGGATAAGGCCGCCCGAGCTTGAGACTAGTATCTGCGATGCGAAGTACCATGTTTCATTGGTGTGAGGCTCTCTGCTCACAATTAAGTCTCTAATCTCGATTAGTGGGTGATTAATTTAAACTAAACAAATTTATGAAATCTAGAAATCTAATCTGGTTCATATATAAGATAATAAAAATTTCTTATTTTGTTTAACCAGCAGAAGCGTAAAAGGGGCTCAGTTTGTACAACCAGCAGAAGCTTAAAGGATTCAGCTTGTATCGTAAACGTTATTCATTTATGAAAATACTTCATTGTCCTCGGTAAGTACAAGCTAAGTTTTCTAGTACACGCTTGATTCTTATATACAAAACCAGACTTGAGCAACCTAAGACCAACTGTCCAAAACATATAAACTATCAGCTGGTGTTCATTCTTCCTGCTGCTGACCCAGCGTCTAGGTAGTTATCTCTCGCTACCCTTGGTTGCTCCCCACTAATATCCGATCTTGACATGAATATTCATCTATCGAAACCATCTCCGGCTTAAAAAATCAGGCCAACTCAGTCCTGGACATTAGAATCAATTCAATTCTCTTCGTTATGCAATGTCATGCAAATATAAAAGATCCACAACCTGTGATGGATCGACACATACACAATTCAAGTTCTAAATCAAGAACAGTAATCAAACATGTATGTGATTTCAACGGGATAACTCAAGAAATATCATTCTCGAGTAATCTAAACCCTGACTCTTCTGTCAAATTATACCTTCGTATGCCCTGTTTTGACAACACTTCACTTCTTGCTTTCAAACTCTGTTTCAACACTTCCCGGGAACTTCACAGAATCTCATTTCAATATCAACATTCATGGTGTTCCCAGTATTCGAATTCAATCTTATTTATAAGTGCAAGTCTCTGGTTCTGGTGGAATTTCCAACGAAATCGGTATGAATTCCACGTGTCATGCTGAGTACTCAAACAGGATATACTCCCACCGCTTCGAAAGTGGATAACGCTAAACAGATTCCTAAACTGTTGTTTATCTTCCTCAGTCGCTGTTCGAAACAATCATATGTCATTCCCTCGACTGGACTTAACGTTCTCTTGTTATTAGGCAGACGCAACGCTCAGTCGCAGAATATTTCTTTCTTGTCATAACCAGACGCAACAAGAATCCAGTCGCAACGATATCCAGTCGCAACAAGACTCCAGTCGCAACGATATCCAGTCGCAACAAGACTCCAGTCGCAACGATATCCAGTCGCAATGATATCCAGTCGCAACAAGAATCCAGTCGCAACACTTCGAAAATCAAAACGATGTCGTTACAATTAATTCCAATGACATCGTAACATGTCATCAGCTGGTACTACCTCAACGATATCCAGTCGCAACAAGACTCCAGTCGCAACGATATCCAGTCGCAATGATATCCAGTCGCAACAAGAATCCAGTCGCAACACTTCGAAAATCAAAACGATGTCGTTACAATTAATTCCAATGACATCGTAACATGTCATCAGCTGGTACTACCTTTATCTAAAAGAAACCAACAGCTGGTCGCTCTCCTATTCCAACGGCTGATTCTATTCAAAACGATATCGTATCGAGAGTTCCTGTTTCATAATCGAAACGGTGTCGCATTGTTCCCTCGACTGAGTAACCAGCAGATACAACAAAGAACTCTTGCGGCTGGTTCTCATGTGAATAACAGTAACCTACACGTGGCGCTTCCTCGTTGATCCTTGTATTCGCGCGTCTGCTTCCAGCTGCAACGAGAATCAAGCGCAACGACTGGAATTCAAAATTCAACCAGTCGCAAGCTACAGTAGTGTTGACCCGCATTGACTTTGCTACAGTAACCTGCTGCTGAACGATTTCATCAAATCGCTTCGTCTGGTCGCTTCGTCTGGTTCCCACACTTAGCGAAATTCAACGATACCAAGTTCCTTAATCACCCAACACTTCCAGAAGAAATCCGAGCTCATAATCAAGCTTTATCAAAATAGATTATTTACAAATCTCTTCTTAATTATTTCGGGCATTACAATTGGTAGGGAACATTGTGATGTTCTGATCATGCAGATAGATAGTGACCTGGTGATCTATCGAACTACCCTCGTTCGGACTTTCCAAGTGGTTACCATTTGTCGAGTGGATAAGTCCGAGGTCTTGGTTGTACTGAATAGTCCTCACGACTCGAAACGACATTGAGGCTCTACATGATAGGCGCCTCACTTTGACCCGTTTGCCGACTCACTTGGGGTCGTTAGGCGGCGGGATTGGGTGATGCCCCGATGCATGTAGGAGTCGATGCATCGTTGTCGAGGATTCACCGCTCGCAGACATGCGTGGATATCCTATGCTATCTGAGGGGATAATAGTGTATAAATCTCTGGCCAGAGTACTAGAAGTGTTTTAGGTAAATGGGTTTACCTAGTTACACTCGCGATGTCACTATTCGATCTCCAAGATGTATGCATAGCAATCGGATCTTTAGCGACTCTCGATTTACCAATGATCGTTGATCTGATCGGGATATATGGATTGAAAGGACCTTACTGTACACTAACCACGACCAACTGGTTCTTGCAGGTACTATCAGTGATACCTAGGGGATCATGGGGCGATGTTGCTAGACGCTCTTACCATGATCCGATGGGCAAGTCCGGAATTGTGATTCCGGAGCCGCAATGGTTGTGGGCCCACGGCTAGCTGTATCCCTGAACCATTGAGGGTCACACAAGTACTGGATTCGAGATTCTCGCACGGATACTGAGCTCAATGTGTTGAGCATGGGAAGAGGATTTTGGGGAGTGCGACTTCCTAAAAGTCAACAGGGGTCAAATCGTGATTTCCCGATGTTGAGGGGCAAAACGGTCATTTTGCACTGGGGTTCTGAAAAATGGTTTTTCAGATCATAGTATTCAGTTTTGGAAACTGAGTCGATCGGTCCGATCTGATTGGCGATCGGAGTTACGATGAAGTCACGGTGATAGGGATGAACCGAATGTTCATTCGTTGGACCCGGGCCCGTTGGGCCGGTCCAAGTCCATCACTAATCTACTTAAGGTAGACTAGGGCTTCATAACTCATAACATTACAACTAATGCAACCCTAGCCCTAGCTCTCAAAAGCCGCCGCCCCCTCCTCTCTAATATCGTCGCCGCCGCCGCCTTGCGCCGCCGCCGCCCCCCCTCGCCGGAATTTGTTCCGACCAACTTTTCGAGGAGAATCCGTTGGTGATAAAATCCATCAGTCTTCTAGTGCAGGCTGATCGGAGGGAGATCGTTTCCGGTCATGGACCTGATTAACGAATCTACCGCCGCCTACCGTGAATAGCCGGCGTTCTTGTAATTCCGGTTGGAGCCAGGCACGAGTTGCCAGCAAGGTAATCAACGAAAACACCCTATGAATGGTTCGTATTGTGTTTGAATTTTATTGTATTGATCGTCTCCCGGGCAATTTTATTTTCCGCTGCGCCTCGGGAGGCGGGATCCGGATCTTACACCGTTGTTCCCCAACAGTGGTATCAGAGCTATGGCTCGGATCCTTCAATACAGTAGTGCCATATTGCATCAGATCTCGGTTTTTAAAATCGAAACAACAAAAAAATTTTTTAAAATGATCGGCTGGCGGGACGTTGATGGCCGCGCATGGTGGCCGGCCATGGCCAGCGGCCACGCGCAATCGTTGCGCGGTGGTGCGCAACCAGTGCGCCCTGATGGGCGCACGCACGCGGCGGGAGGCGCCGGTGTTGGCGCGGCCAGGCCGCGCATCATGCGGCCGACCAGATGCGGCCAGCCTCGCGCAAGCGTTGCGCGGAGGCGCGCGGCCGATGCCGCACTTGATTCGGCGTGCGTGCGGCTGTTGCCGCACGCGATTTGTTGGCGGCGGCCGACGTCCGACGAGTCTCGGCGATGTCGTGACGGCTGATTTGTTTTCTAGGGTTTAGTTCGGGCTATCCCGGACAGTCCATGAAGTTTTTGGGCCGATATTCGATGTCGGGCCCGTTTTGGTCGATTTTGAAATTTTGAGATTTTTGGGCCTAAAATTGTTTTAAGCCCAATATGATGCAATTAAAATAGCAAAATATGATTTTGATTGTAGAATATGATTTTATAATTAAATATGATTTTGTTGATTAAAATATGATTTTATCGACAAAATACGATTTTATTATAAAATGCGATTTTATGATTCAAATATGATTTTGCGATAAATAATTTGATTATTTAATTTATGCATGTTAATTAGATTATCTGCATGATTGGGAAGATCGAGAGCCGTGCCCAATTTGTTAGGTGAATGCGATAGGTTTTGTGATTTCGATTTGTAAATATTTTGTTATCATTTAAAGTGGGCATGTTTGTGGCCCGTTTCCACCCCTTGATAAATGTATCCCTTATATGTCATGGTAAATTTAAATGTAAAATTACTAGATTTAGTGGGAGGACATCCGAAGACGGTGGGCAATGACGATCAAGGATATTGAAGACCGAAGATCTGTAAAACCGGAAGCATTGTAATAGGATTGCATTGCATGTTGCATTACCCCTAGGATTGGACCCAGGTCCGTGGCTGGCAACCACGGACCGCATAGCTCTCGCGATCGATCATCCCAATGTTTTTATATATGTGATATATAGTTAGTTGAATCCGCATATTTTAAATTTGATTTAAAATATCTGCATGAGACCAGGTAATGTTGTTGAACAATGTCCACACCAAGGCAGTGGATAAGACTCCATATGAGATATGGATGGGCAAACCACCCAAGTACTCATACATGAGGATTTGGGGATGTCCTGCTTACGTGAAGCGGACAGTGGGAGATAAGCTGGATAAACGGCGGTAATGTTGTTGAACAATGTCCACACCAAGGCAGTGGATAAAACTCCGTATGAGATATGGATGGGCAAACCACCCAAGTACTCATACATGAGGATTTGGGGATGTCCTGCTTACGTGAAGCGGACAGTGGGAGATAAGCTGGATATGAGATCCATCTTATGCTACTTCATTGGGTATCCAAAGAATTCCATTGGATACTACTTCTACTATCCCAGCGAAGCAAAAGTGTTTGGTTCTAGGAATGCCACCTTTATAGAAAGGGCAAAATAGTAGAACTCGAAGAGGTTCGAGATCCAATCGAAGTACCAGGTGAGTCACCCGCACCTCCAGAGCCAGTACCAGAAATGGTCGCACCTAGGAGATCCGAAAGGGTTCCTAGGGATCCTGAGAGATATGGTTTTCTCCTTGAAGATGATCAAGGTGATCAAGTTGTTGGATCTGATCCAAGAACCTTCAAGGAGGCAATTTTCGATGCTGATTCTAATTTGTGGCTTGAAGCAATGCAGTCTGAGTTTGACTCAATGCATGCTAACCAAGTTTGGACTCTTGTTAATCCTCCCGAAGGAATTGTTCCTATCGGGTGTAAATGGGTATACAAGAGGAAACTTGGGCCTGATGGTAAGGTAATGACCTACAAGCACGACTGGTCGCGAAAGGTTACACTCAAAGGCAAGGTGTTGACTATGATAAAACCTTCTCGCCAGTCGCAATGTTCAAGTCAATTAGAATCTTACTTGCCATAGCCGCATGGTACGACTATGAGATATGGCAAATGGATGTGAAAACTGCGTTCCTTAATGGAAACATTAAGGAAGAGATCTATATGATGCAGCCTGAGGGTTTCACATCTGTTGGAAGCGAGCATAAGGTATGCAAGCTTCAGAGATCGATCTACGGTCTCAAACAAGCATCACGAAGTTGGAACCTGAGATTCGATAAAACAATTAAGGAATTTGGTTTCATCAAGAATCCCGAGGAGCCATGTGTGTATAAAAAGGTGGTTAAAGGCGCTGTGACATTCCTTGTTCTTTATGTTGATGACATTCTACTCATTGGGAATGATGTAGGAATGCGGCAGTCAACTAAAATCTGGTTGTCTAGTAGATTTTCGATGAAGGACATGGGTGAAACATCCTATATTCTTGGAATACAGATCTATCGGGATAGATCGAAACGGATGCTCGGACTCACCCAAGCTACCTACATCGATACCATACTTAAGAGGTTCTCTATGGAAGAGTCCAAGAGAGGACACCTACCTATGTTCCACGGGGTCACTCTATCTAAGTCTATGTGTCCGAAGACTGATGAGGAGATAGAGAGTATGACACGTGTGCCATATGCCTCGGCAATAGGTAGTATTATGTATGGCATGATCTCGACTAGACCGGATGTCGCATATGCTCTGAGTGTCACGAGCCGCTACCAGGCCAACCCCGGCCAATTACATTGGAAGGCTGTGAAGGATATTCTTAAGTACTTACGAAGGACTAAGAATATGTTCATGGTCTATGGGGGTGGTGAACTGAAACTGGAAGGCTACACTGATTCTAGCTTCCAGTGTGACGTGGATGATTCGAAGTCAACCTCTGGATTTGTATTCATGCTCAATGGTGGTGCTGTCTCTTGGAAGAGTTCCAAGCAAGACACCATCGCGGATTCAACCACTGAGGCTGAGTACATCGCAGCATCAGCTGCTGCTAAGGAGGCGGTTTGGATAAGGAATTTCGTCCAAGAGTTGGGCGTCATTCCAAATGGAGATGGTCCAGTCCCGGTGTACTACGACAACACGGGTGCCGTTGCGCAAGCAAAGGATCCTAGGTCTCACCAAAGATCCAAACATATCTTGAGGAAATACCACATAATCCGGGATATTGTGGCTAGAGGTGACATAGTAGTTGAGAGAGTTGTCTCTGCGGACAACGTTGCTGATCCACTTACGAAGCCCTTGCCAGGACCGTTGTTTGAAAAACATCACGAAACAATGGGACTGCGTCTGATGAGTAGTTGGCTTTAGGGCAAGTGTGATATTGTTAGAGTAGATGCCCAACTAGCCAACTTGTGGCGTGTGGGTTTATAGAGAAGGCTACACTGATTCTAGCTTCCAGTGTGACGTGGATGATTCGAAGTCAACCTCTGGATTTGTATTCATGCTCAATGGTGGTGCTGCTCTTGGAAGAGTTCCAAGCAAGACACCATCGCGGATTCAATCACTGAGGCTGAGTACATCGCAGCATCAGCTGCTGCTAAGGAGGCCGTTTGGATAAGGAATTTCGTCCAAGAGTTGGGCGTCATTCCTAATGGAGTTGGTCCAATCCCGGTGTACTGCGACAACACGGGTGCCGTTGCGCAAGCAAAGGAGCATAGGTCTCACCAAAGATCCAAACATATACTGAGGAAATACCACATAATCTGGGATATTGTGGCTAGAGGTGACATAGCAGTTGAGTGAGTCGCCTCTGTGGACAACGTTGCTGATCCACTTACGTAGCCCTTGCCAGGACCCTTGTTTGAAAAACATCGCAAAACAATGGGACTACGTCTGATGAGTAGTTGGCTTTAGGGCAAGTGGGATATTGTTAGAGTAGATGCCCAACTAGCCAACTTGTGGCATGTGGGTTTATAGACTCTTGTATATGACAATCTTTATATATGATATTCGCATTTTATTTATGGCATTCTTTACTTTCATTGTGTTGTATGATGATTAACAATTGCGTTGAGTAAAGACCAAGAATGCACTATAGTGTATGTTAGATGTGATAGTGGGTATGACGGCTATCATGAAACACATATAATCGTCACTGTGTATTCTGAATTAGTTCCTAGTCGATTGGGCCGTCAAAATGAGGATAAGGCCGCCCGATCTTGAGACTAGTATCTGCGATGCGAAGTACCATGTTTCATTGGTAGGGAACATTGTGATGTTCTGAGCATGCAGATAGATAGTGACCTGGTGATCTATCGAACTACCCTCGTTCGGACTTTCCAAGTGGTTACCATTTGTCGAGTGGATAAGTCCGAGGTCTTGGTTGTACTGATTAGTCCTCACGACTCGAAACTACATTGAGGCTCTACATGATAGGCGCCTCACTTTGACCCGTTTGCCGACTCACTTGGGGTCGTTAGGCGGCGGGATTGGGTGAGGCCCCGATGCATGTAGGAGTCGATGCATCGTTGTCGAGGATTCACCGCTCGCAGACATGCGTGGATATCCTATGCTATCTGAGGGGATAATAGTGTATAAATCTCTGGCCAGAGTACTAGAAGTGTTTTAGGTAAATGGGTTAACCTAGTTACACTCGCGATGTCACTATTCGATCTCCAAGATGTATGCATAGCTATCGGATCTTTAGCGACTCTCGATTTACCAATGGTCGTTAATCTGATTGATCCGATGGGCAAGTCCGGAATTGTGATTCCGGAGCCGCAATGGTTGTGGGCCCACGGCTAGCTGTATCCCTGAACCATTGAGGGTCACACAAGTACTGGATTCGAGATTCCCGCACGGATACTGAGCTCAATGTGTTGAGCATGGGAAGAGGATTTTGGGGAGTGCGACTTCCTAAAAGTCAACAGGGGTCAAATCGTGATTTCCCGCTGTTGAGGGGCAAAACGATAATTTTGCACTGGGTTCTGAAAAATGGTTTTTCAAATCATAGTATTCAGTTTTGGAAACTGAGTCGATCGGTCTGATCTGATCGGCGATCGGAGTTACGATGAAGTCACGGTGATAGGGATGAACCGAATGTTCATTCGTTGGACCCGGGCCCGTTGGGCCGGTCCAAGTCCATCACTAATCTACTTAAGGTAGACTAGGGCTTCATAACTCATAACATTACAAATAATGCAACCCTAACCCTAGCTCTCAAAATCCGCCGCCCCCTCCTCTCTAATATCGCCGCCGCCGCCGCTCCCCCTCGCCGGAATTTGTTCCGGCCAACTTTTCGAGGAGAATCCGTTGGTGATAAAATCCATCAGTCTTCTAGTGCAGGCTGATCAGAGGGAGATCGTTTCCGGTCGTGGACCTGATTGACGAATCTACCGCCGCCTATCGTGAAGAGCCGGCATTCTTGTAATTCCGGTTGGAGCCAGGCACGAGTTGCCAGCAAGGTAATCAACGAAAACACCCTATGAATGGTTCGTATTGTGTTTGAATTTTATTGTATTGATCGTCTCCCGGGCAATTTTGTTTTCCGCTGCGCCCCGGGAGGCGGGATCCGGATCCTACACCGTTGTTTCCCAACACCTGGAACCAAATCAATGCTGAAGTAAATCTCCATTCTTGGAGGAAAACCAGGAATATAATCTTGCAAAACATCTAGGAACTCTCGAGCAATTGGGAAATCACCCAACTCTATCCGTGATTCTTGGGAAACATACAGGGCATAAATCATGTACCCTGAGTTCTCTAGCGACAACAGGCTAAACATCTCCATGGCAGATACTAATGGAATCTTAGACCGCAAATCAGCACTGTGAAATCCCATTTTTCTCCAAATTGTGGTCTAAACCTCACTACACCATGAAAACAATAAACAATCGCTCTATAAACAGACAACACGTCCATACCCAAGATGCAGTCAAAATCTCTAATCTCCAAAGAAATCAGATTCGTCACCAGCACATTCTGATCGAATCGAATCACAAAATCCTCAACAACCTCGCGGGATATAAACCACACATCAGCAGGAGTAGAAACAGATACAACATCACACAGTGGGTAGCACTCAACCCATACTCATATACAAACAGATCAGATATAAAGGAGTGTGATGCTCCAGTATAAAAAAAACTCGTGAAGGCAAAGATAGTACAAGTACTTGCAATGACTCCTCCAAGAATATCTTCAGCTTGCTCTCTCGTCCAGACGTTCACTTGAGCTTGCTGAGGTCCCAAAAACTGAGGTCTAGAAGATCCTCCGAACCTATATGGTTCTCGCGGTTGGAATCCTGATCATTGGGACTGGGTAAAAGGTTGCGGTCTCTGTGAAAAACCACCATCTGAAACTTATTGTGACTGATTTGAGGGCTGTCCCCCCATCAAAGGAGACACTCTAGCGAGGCTGCCCACACTTATGGCAAAGACCCTGAACTCCATGGCACTGAGAAGTCATATGCTTACCTCCACAATGACCACGCAACATCCCTCCAGAGCCACTACCACCAGAGCTAACAGAACCAGAAAAACTCGAATTCGACTCTCTCTTAAACTACTTTCCTCGAGGCTTGAACCTCTGGCAATTTGATTGTTGCGACATCTGAGGAGGCTGAAATGAATGCGTCCCTTCTGGCACGGGTTGAAAACTGCGCCCAACTATCGGCTAAACCTAATTCTGCACTTCCAAAAGACTCTCCTCAATGTCCACGTCCCTATCCACTGCCTCAGCATATGTCGCAGGAGAACCAGCTAGCACCATATGGAACAAATCAGGCCTCAACCCTCTCAGAAACTTGTTCCTCTTCATCCTATTCTGGTTAGAAACGTGGGGAACATACGACAGAAGCGAGGAAAACTGTCTAGCGTACTCGGCCACCCTCATGTTCCCTTGCTTCAGATTATCAAACTCCCTCTCACAGTTGTTGTAGTAGTATGACTCAGGGGTATACTCCCGACGAAAGGCGGCACAGAAGCTCTCCCAAGAAATCAAAACTCCACTCTCTTTCATGACTCGGGAAGTTCCCTTCCACCAGCGTTGAGCCTGATCCGTCAACTGTAAAACAGCCAACTTCAGTATCCTCTCCTTAGAATACTCCACCGTATCAAACAACTCCTCCACAGCTCCAACCAGCCTTTAGCCATCAAACCACCCTCAGCGCCAGTGAACGTAGGGGGATTTGTCTTCTGAAACCTAGCCAACACTAGTTCCATCTCGCCAATCTGCCTAGTGACATCTTCCACCTCAACCTCTGCCTCTCTAGCTCGATGACACAAAGGCACACTCTGCTGAGCAACATCCTCATCGCTCTCTGGGGCTCTAGACTCCCCAACTGTCTGCCTAGCAACTCTACTTCTACCTCTCCTTGGTGGCATCTACTAGATACTCAATGGTAAGAACCAAAAGCAGATAAATCACAGAGGCAGATAGCTAAATCATAGAGATCATAGAGTCAATCACAAACAAAAGCTCAAACTCTATGCCTAGACTCGAGTGTGATGCAAAAGAAATCAATTTTATCCCAGTTTAAGCTCTGATACCAAAATGTCAGGACCAGTGCTCTAAATCACAGATTAATTACTCAATTAATCACAATTACACGGAAGCATAAAATATGGGCTAATATTTTTTTTGTTTGGTCCTGAACTGAAAATATCATTTAAAATACAAACATAATCAAAATACGGATTTTAACTCAAAAATCCAAACAACAGCAGCAGCAAAACTGAACGTATCCAAGTTTAATAACAAATATAGATCCCCAAAAAACATTAGTCACGCAGGGCATCCCCTGGTTCAATAGTTCAATACATAATATATAACTGGGACACAAAATGGGGATCTACAAGTTGAGGCTCCACTCGGTCCAGCTGGATTACATGAAGACCCTGCAAAGGCCAACACAGACCAAAACAGCCCGAAAAGGAAAATAAAACGAGGTCAAACCTCAGTATGAAGAGCATCGATAAATCAGCAAATTATATCAGACATGCAATATTTCAAACGTGTGATGCATGAGGGCTACCAAGAATCATTGGTAACCAAGGCACAAAGACTCAGCTGTGCAATAAAATCTCCATAAATCATCAGAATCCAAATCACAGCGACTCAGCTGGCTATCGCGACTCAGCGACGACATTGGATTCTCAGCACGGCGACTCAACCGGAAAATCGCGACTCAGTGATTATCATGTCTCAAAGAAGCAGGCTCAATATGCTATGCATGAATGCCAAGTAAAATCATACTCACAACAATGCATATAATCCACACACATAGGCAAATAAGAGCACGAATCATCATCGTAACCTAACCAACCAAGCTGCCTCATCTAGCACACAACAACAACAGCTCAAACACGCAAGAAATATTCTCAAGCTGATATAAAAGCTGCTAATATGAGCTCACTCGTACCTCACCCTCAGCACGGCTACTACATCAACAGATCGCACAAGACACAGCACCAACAGCTCACGCAAGTCCACTTCCCTTCTAGCTCACGTCGAAACCCAACAGAAGCTGCCCAAAAGCCACGCTGGTAAAAAAACCTATTCAGACATACTATAACAGCTCAGGGACAAATTCAACCGAACGGAACTGGGAGCTAACAACTCACCCAGCTCAAATCGACACCTCCCGACGCAATAAAAAGCTCTAAAGAAACCTAGAATGAGAAATAATCACTTACCCAAGGGCTCTAATGGAACGGAAGAACTATCGGACCGGAAATCACAAACTACCCGCACGCTTCAACCACGCCGCACACACTCGACAGGCCAATCCAAGACTCCAAAGTGGTACCAATAGAACGGTCTTGGAGAGAGGAAGCCAGCGACACCAGCCTTGCTCTAAAATGTGGCGAACAATGATGGCAATCGGGAGAAATAGGGTTCGGTTGAACAGTAATGGTTTGGGGAACATTATGTCGATGGCTCTTTTTGGAAGGGATATGGCTATTAGGTCTGAAAAGGCTAAGTGTAGAAGTAATAAAGGATGTACACGGTCAAATTCAATCCATAAAACTAAGTCCCTTGATCTGTTACTTTACCACCGACAGCTCAAGAGCTAAACTGGTACTAGATCATGCTTCTTCATCGTAAACTGTCCAGCGTACAGTTCTGCACACATACACCGATTCAGCTCTCGGACCCAACAGATCACGGCCTCAATAGAATATGGCACTCAGAGATCACACTTGTGCATCAGCTCCAGCGCACCTATCAGCTTGTGCAACCAACAGATCATGCTACTCGGCAGATCACGTTACTCGGCAGATCACGCTCGCGACTCACAGGTCAGCTTACCATCAACCAACGTCTAAGATGGTGTCGCTAAACGACGCCATACCACCTTCCAGCTCAAGACGACCAGCTCACGCGTATGTAGGCCAGCTCGCACAACTCCAAGCTGTTTACCATACCGTCGATACTCCAACAGCTCAGAGCTGTTCCGACCCAGTTCAACTCACGCTCGATCCATTCTGTGTCGAATCCAAAGATCATCAACAGCTTAGACCAATTTTCCTAAGCTGAATACCCGACAGTTCACGAGACCAACCAGACCAGTGCTCAAGCTCCCTCTCCAGCTCGGGGCTCAACTGTTCAAATCCGCCCTCACCCAAAGATGATTCCCACTAACAGCTTTTGTTTACAATTGAAGGCCACGAACAACCCTTGTACCACACCCTGGACCAGCATTTCTAGACTGGTATCTTCACCAGCAGCTAGCCCAACTAAAACACCTCTCTGGTTTAGTCATCATTCGGATCTAATTAATTCATTAATCACCATTTAACAATTTCTAGTCCTCACAGGTCCGATCTGTTCGTCGATCAGGATTGTGATGAAGCAATAGAGATGGACTCGAAACCAATGTTTCCTGGGCCTGGGCCTAACCTGGCACCATTAACCTGGTTTAAGCCCATGAAATATCTATAAATATGGGCTTAAGGGGATCCATTCTTTCGTACCAAGTCGTATTTACAACTCTTCATAAGCTTCCCTTCCCTTCACTCTCGCTCCTCCTCTCATCGCCCCACCAGCCGTTGCTTCCGCCCACCGTTGTTGTCGCTGCCCACCATCGTCGGAATTCATTCCGGTCATCTCTGTGTGGAGATTCTGTTTGCAAAATATTCATTGGTTTTCTAGTGCAAACCGATGAAGGAATTGAGATCCCGGTAGTGGACCAGATTAGTCGTTGACATAGAGATTCAGTCGTTGAAGGGCCACCTCCCTAGCAGACTAGTCGGAGCCGGGCGCCTAGTCGCCGAAGGTATATTATGAACATACTTTGTATTTTTGCTTTTGTTTTATTCGTGTATGACCGTTCCTGGGCTCAATTTTTTTTAAAAATTTCGTTGTGCCACGGGAGCGGGTTCCTGATCCGCCGATGCTCCCATAGTGGTATCAGAGCTTCAGGCTCAAATCAGTAATACACGATTTCTGCCACATTACATCAAAAACTCACTTTTTTAGAAAAAAAACTTTCCGGTGATCTGCCACCATGCTACTGCCGTTGCTCAGCCGCGCGCTCGCTGAGCAGATGTCGCACGGGTGTGGCGGCATGCTACTGCATGTCGGCTAGCACGCCGTGCGAACATCGCTCGGTTGGTGCTGGCACGTTGCGGGCGCATTTTAAAATCCCTCATTTTTAAATTTGATTTAAAATTTATATCAAGATTAAAGTTTCATGATTAAATTGAAGGAACTTAGTTTATTGATAATTATGAGGTTGTGTGACAAAACATAATCTAAGAGTTCTTCATAGAAAATGGCTTGTACTGTCAGGCCCCGTGCTAATTACTCAAGATAATAGCACAATTAAGCACATAATCACGGAAGCGTAAAAATCGGGCTTAAAAATTTTCGAAATACTTTAGGCCTGAACTTAAAATCATACATTCAAAATATTCATAATCAAAATATGAGTTGACTCAAACTCATACAAATCAGATAACAACAATAAATCTCAAATCAAATACAGATCCCCAATACATAGTAACACGGGGAATCCCCGGTTCAATACATAAATATATAACTGGGACCCAAGGGAACGGGGATCGACCAGCTGAACCTCCACTCTGTCCAGCTTGGTTACCTGAAGATCCTGCAAATGGGTAACGCAGACCCAAACAACACAAAAGCAGGAAAACAAATACGAGGTGAAGCCTCAGTACGAAGAGCTAATCAAAACAGCTAATCATGCAACATGCTATAATCAATGCTATCAAATGCATGAGGGACTCAAACTCATACAAATCAGATAACAACAATAAATCTCAAATCAAATACAGATCCCCAATACATAGTAACACGGGGAATCCCCGGTTCAATACATAAATATATAACTGGGACCCAAGGGAACGGGGATCGACCAGCTGAACCTCCACTCTGTCCAGCTTGGTTACCTGAAGATCCTGCAAATGGGTAACGCAGACCCAAACAACACAAAAGCAGGAAAACAAATACGAGGTGAAGCCTCAGTACGAAGAGCTAATCAAAACAGCTAATCATGCAACATGCTATAATCAATGCTATCAAATGCATGAGGGCTATCAAAGATCGGATAGCTAGACCAGCGTATCAACTGGAAAATCAAATCTCTCGAGCCTCTATACCACGCACAGCAAGTCAGCCGATGGAAATATTCAGTCCGTGATCTTCAGGATCCGTCAACCCATCACAGCTCAGTGGTCTTCAGACACAACAAATCAGTCGGTCACCACTCCGATGATAGCGTTGGACTTTTCAGGCACGAAAAATCAGTCGGCCAGTCACAACGTGGCTCTCAATTAGGTCGTCAATCAATCTGTCAGGCTCAATAAGTATGCATGAATGCCAATCAGTAATCAATGTCAATGCATACCATCCAGTACGTGAAAACAGAATGAAATATTCAATAAATTCCACAAACTGCTCCACGTAAATTCATATAATCAGGCCAACAGATTTCATAGCAACAATTACAGCCATGTTCACGCTTCAAGCTATTAAGGTCTACTCAATTCGTACCTCAATCCTCAAAATTCTACCTCACAGATTCCTCAAATGCACGACAGGACTTCCTGGAACCATCTCTTTCTTTCGATAAATCTGGGGCGTTACACCATCTCTTTCTTTCGATAAAACCAGCAGCAACCACCAGTCGATACATTCTCAAAGGAACATCAAAACGACACCGTTCCAACTAACTCAAATGATGTCGCAGAGCTTCACCAGCTGACAACAGATATCTCTTTGCGAAACAACCAAAAGCTGGTAACAGATCTCTTCGAAAACCCATCAGCGACTGATCTCGTGAAATAACACAAAACGACGACGCATCAACTAATCTAAACAACGCCGTAATGGTGAGGTAAGCATTGCTGTCAACAGCTGGTCACCCAGTCGCAATAATCAAAACGCAGTGTTTCAACTTATTCAAACGACGTCGCTTCTCATCATTCTCGCATTTATGCGCCTGGTGCCAGGATCAAGCATTCTAAGCGCAACTACTGCCAGCAGATAACAACGCGTCACGCTTACGTCATCATCTCTACTGATTCAAAAATCCACCAGCTGAGAGCTACAGTACCGTTGACCTGCGTTGACTTCCTAAATTCGCTACGACTGGTGTCTAAAAAATAGCGCAACTTCTGAATTACAATGGGGAATCAGATTTCACGCGCAAAACCTTCAAAATTTATGCGATAAATCCCAAATCAATTCGATTAATCACACTAAAAGTCTGATTCCTCACATTCTCCCCACCTTAAGAGATTTCGTCCTCGAAATCAAGGCAAACTCAGGGAAAATCAATCAAACAATCAGAATACGAAATAGAAATTCATCTAATTCAAACCCAAGAGTTCAAAATAACTGGGCAATCAACAAACGACAACTAGGGAAGAACATAACCAGAAACCAAAATCTAATACAATATCTACTCAAACAGATGCGGCCACTCGCGCTGCATCTTCTCTTCTGGTTCCCAATTTGCTTCTTCTCTGCCATGCTTGCTCCATTGGACCATCACCAACGGAACTACTTTGTTCCTCAGTTGCTTCTCATTTCTATCCAAAATCTGAATTGGATATTCAACATAACTCAAGGCAGAATCCAGCTCAACTTCGTCGGTTCTCAACACATGGGACGGATATGGCTCATATTTTCTCAACATTGACACATGAAAAACATCATGCATCGCTGCTAACTCTTCAGGCAGCCTCAATCGATAAGCCAACTGTCCAATCCTCTCAATAATCTCAAAGGGACCAATGTATCTAGGAGCTAATTTTCCTTTAAGTCTGAAGCGCATCACGCTTTTGAAAGGAGAAACTTTCAAGAATACTCTATCGCCAACCTCAAACTCTAACGGTCGACGTCTTCGGTTTGAATAGCTGGTAAATCTATCTTGTGCAGCCTTCATTCTACTTCGAATCAAATCAATATGATCTTTCATGTGCTGCACAAATTCAGGGGTAGAAAGCTGTCTCTCACCAACTTCTTCCCAACAAATTGGAGATCTGCATTTTCGACCATACAAAGCTTCAAATGGAGCCATCCCGATAGTCACCTGGTAGCTGTTGTTATACGAAAACTCAACGAACGACAAAGAATCCTGCCAGCCACCACTGAAATCCATCACTACTGCACGCAGCATATCCTCCAAACTCTGAATAGTCTGCTCAGACTGACCATCTGTCTGTGGGTGATAGGCTGTACTCATAGCCAATCTCGAACCCATCGCTGCCTGCAAGCTCTTCCAAAATCGGGAAGTGAATCTTGGATCTCTGTCCGACACTATCGAAACAGGCACTCCATGCAATCTAACCACATGGTCGATATACAGCTTCGCCATTTTCTTCATTGAACACCTCACATCATAGGGAATTAAATGGGCTGACTTCAAAAGTCTATCAATCACCACCCAAATTTCATCGCATCCCCTACTCGATCGAGGTAGATGAGTCACAAAATCCATGGCGATGTGCTACCAATTCCATTGGGGCACCTACAAACATTGTAGCAATCCACCAGGTCTCATTCTCTCAGCCTTGACCTGTTGACAATTCAAACATCTAGCAACAAACCAGAGATGTTGCTCTTCATGCCTTCACACCAGAGATTTCAAGGCATGGTACATCTTTCTCTCGCCCGGATGCACACTATACTGACTACAATGAGCTTCATTCATGATGGTCTCCTTCAAATCGATCAAGTTCGGAACCACCAATCTTCCTCGAAATCTCAGACATCCATCTGAAGAAACAGAGAAATCATCAGACTGACCACTTCGGGCTTTAATCTTCAACTCATGAACATATGGATCAGTCCTCTGCGCCTCCCTGATATCATTCACAATCTGTTGTTCCACATGAATCGAGGAAACCATGAAGTACTGATCACCCGGCTGGAAACTCCAACTAGAAGTACTCAACTGCTCGTAGACTTTAGAGACTCTCAAAGAAGAAAGCATCGCAGGCTGGGTCTTCCTACTCAAGGCATCGGCAATCGAGTTCATCCTCCCAGGCTGATACTGAATCTCACAGTTAAAGTCCTTGAGCAATTCCATCCATCGTCGTTGCCTCATATTCAGACCAGACTGCGTGAAGATATACTTCAGGCTCTTGTGGTCGGTGTACACCACAAACTCTTCACCATACAGATAATGTTGCCATATCTTCAAGGCAAACACTATCGCAGCCAACTCCAAATCATGAACAGGGTACCTCGTCTCGTGAGGCTTCAACTTTCGAGACGCATAGGCAATCACGTACCCGTTCTGCATCACCACACATCCTAAACATTGAGAGAAGCATCGGAGCACACCACAAATCCTCTGGATCCAGACGGTAGAGCCAAAACAGGAGCAGTAGTCAACTTCTCCTTCAACATCTGAAAACTGAACTCGCACTCGTCAGTCCAAATAAATTTCTTATCCTTCTGAGTCAACTGAGTCAAAGGCCTGGCTATCGAAGAGAACTTCTCGATAAAATGCCTGTAATAGCCAGCCAATCCCAAGAAACTACGAATCTCTGAAACGGAAGCATCGGAGCACACCAACAAATCCTCTGGATCCAGACGGTAGAGCCAAAACAGGAGCAGTAGTCAACTTCTCCTTCAACATCTGAAAACTGAACTCGCACTCGTCAGTCCAAATAAATTTCTTATCCTTCTGAGTCAACTGAGTCAAAGGCCTGGCTATCGAAGAGAACTTCTCGATAAAATGCCTGTAATAGCCAGCCAATCCCAAGAAACTACGAATCTCTGAAACGTTCCTAGGTCTCTCCCAGTTAAGAACTGCTTTGACCTTACTCGGATCCACCGAAATCCCTTGCGCCGAAATCACATGACCCAAAAAGATAATCCGATCAAGCCAGAATTCACACTTGCTGAACTTGGAATACAACTGCGAGTCACTCAACCTCTGCAACACCATTCTGAGATGCTCCTTATGCTCTCTCATGCTCCTCGAGTACACTAGGATGTCATCTATGAAGACGATCACGAACCGATCGATAAACTCACTGAAGACGCGATTCATCAAATCCATGAAAATAGCTGGGGCATTCGTCAACCCAAATGGCATGACCAGAAACTCATAATGCCCATATCGAGTCCGAAAAGCTGTCTTCACCACATCAGCGTCTCTAATCCGCAACTGGTGATAACCAGAGCTCAAATCAATCTTCTAGTAAACGACCGATCCCTGCAACTGATCGAACAAGTCATCAATCCTCGGCAAAGGATACTTGTTCTTCACCGTCGCCTTATTCAACTGTCGGAAGTCTATGCACATCCTCATAGATCCATCCTTCTTCTTCACAAAAAGAATCGGAGCTTCCCAAGGCGACATACTCGGTCTGATGAAGCCTTTCTCCAAGAGGTCTCTCAACTGATCCTTCAGCTCTTTCAACTCTGCGGGCGCCAACCGATACGGAGCTCTAGAAATCGGGGCGGTACCAGGCACCAACTCTATGCTGAAATCAATCTCACGTCTTGGAGGGAATCCAGGAATCTCATCTGGAAACACGTCGGCAAACTCTCGTACGATCGGAATATCGCTCAACTCCAATCGCTGTTCTTGGGAAACATCAAGCGCGTAAATCATGAATCCCGCGTTATCCAACGATAGCAGGCTAAACATCTCCATGGCGGACACCAGTGGAATCTTCGAGCACGAATCAGCACCATAGAACTCCCACTTCTCACCCGAGTCAGGGCGAAATCTCACCACACCATGAAAACAGTCAACAGTAGCCTTGTAACTAGACAACACGTCCATACCCAAGATACAATCAAAATCCCTCATTCCCAAAACAATCAAATTGGAAACCAAAACATGCTCATCAAATCGAAGCACACAATCCAACACCACTTCACGGGACCACAGATTCACACCAGCAGGGGTAGACACAGAAACAACATCACACAATGGGAAAGAACTCAACCCATACTCACAAACAAACATCTCAGAAATAAAAGAGTGTGATGCACCAGTGTCAAATAAAACTTTCACAGAAAAATCGAAAATAAATCATGTACCTCCAATCACCATGCCAGGCGTCTCCTCAGCCTGCTCTCTAGTCAAAGCGTTCGCCTGAGCCTGCTGGGGAATCTGGAACTGAGATGAACCACCAGCTTATCCCTGCTGCGAAGGAATCGAAGACTGACCCCTCAACAGAGGACACACTCTAAGGAAGTGTCCTGGCTGTCCACAGTTACGGCAGGACCCCTGAACTCCACGACACTGCGAAGTCGGATGCCTTCCTCCGCACTGTCCACACAACATGCCACTAGAACCACTGCCAGAACCAGAACTCACGGAACCAGAGGAACTCCAATCCGCCTTCTTCTTGAACTGTTTCCCTCAAGGTCGAAATCTCTGGCGGTTCGACTGCTGCTGCTGATGTGACCCCTGAGGAGAATAGAAATATTGCGACGCATCCTGAACAGGCTGATAGGTGCGTCCAGTAGTCGGCTGAATCGGAGCCTCAACCTCCATCAAACTCTCCTCGATGTCCACCGCTCGGTTCACTGCATCAATATAGGTCGCAGGTGAACCAGACAAAACCATCCGGTACAAATCAGGCCTCAAGCCTTTCAAAAACTTGTTCCTCTTCGTCCTCTCTTGGTTGGCAACGTGTGGCACATAGACCAAAAGCGCAAAAAACTGTCGGGCATACTCAGCCACTCGCATGCTGCCCTGCCTCAGATTATCGAATTCCCGCTCCCGGCTGTTATAGAAGGACTCTGGGGTATACTCCTGTCGAAAGGCCTCGCAGAAGCTCTCCCAAGTGATCACAGCTCCACTATCACGAAGGATACGGGAAGTACCTCTCCACCAGCGCTGTGCAATGTCTCTCAGCTGCAACACCGCCAGTTTCACTCTCTTCTCAGGAGCGTACTCCAAAGTATCGAACAATTCCTCCATTTGAGCTAACCAAGCCTCAGCCATCGCACCACCCTCTGCTGCAGAAAACGTCGGAGGGTTCGTCCGCTGAAACCTAGCTAAGACCAACTCCATCCCGCCTATCTGTCTAGTAACATCCTTAACCTGATGAAAATCATCATCACTACCTGCCCTAGACTCCTCCTCAGTACGTCTAGTCGTCCAACCTCTTCCTCTTCTCGACGGCATCTAAACAAGTCTAGAGGTAAGATCTCAAAGCAGATATAACAACCAGACAGACAGATAAAAGATCACGTAAGTCACAGAGTCAGTCAAAAATCAAATCAAAACTCTGTGCCTAGACTCGAGTGTGATCAAAGGAAATCGAGCTTATCCCAGTTTAAGCTCTGATACCAAAAATGTCAGGCCCCGTGCTAATTACTCAAGATAATAGCACAATTAAGCACATAATTACGGAAGCGTAAAAATCGGGCTTAAAAATTTTCGAAATACTTTAGGCATGAATCATACATTCAAAATATTCATAATCAAAATATGAGTTGACTCAAACTCATAAAAATCAGATAACAACAATAAATCTCAAATCAAATACAGATCCCCAATACATGGTAACACGGGGCATCCCCCGGTTCAATACATAAATATATAACTGGGACTCAAGGGAACGGGGATCGACCAGCTGAACCTCCACTCTGTCCAGCTTGGTTACCTGAAGATCCTGTAAATGGGTAACGCAGACCCAAACAACACAAAAGCAGGAAAACAGATACGAGGTCAAGCCTCAGTACGAAGAGCTAATCAAAACAGCTAATCATGCAACATGCTATAATCAATGCTATGAAATGCATGAGGGCTATCAAAGATCGGATAGCTAGACCAGCGTATCAACTGGCAAATCAAATCTCTCGAGCCTCTATACCACGCACAGCAAGTCAGCCGATGGAAATCTTCGGTCCGTGATCTTCAGGATCCGTAAACCCATCACAGCTCAGTGGTCTTCAGACACAACAAATCAGTCGGTCACCACTCCGATGATAGCGTTGGACTTTTCAGGCACGATAAATCAGTCGACCAGTCACAACGTGGCTCTCAATCAGGTCGTCAATCAATCTGTCAGGCTCAATATGTATGCATGAATGCCAATCAATAATCAATGTCAATTCATACCATCCAGTACGTGAAAACAAAATGAAATATTCAATCAATTCCACAAACTGCTCCACGTTAATTCATATAATCAGGCCAACAGATTTCATAGCAAGAATTACAGCCTTGTTCACGCTTCAAGCTATTAAGGTCTGCTCAATTCGTACCTCAATCCTCCAAATTCTACCTCACAGATTCCTCAAATGCACGACAGGACTTCCTGGAAGCTGGAATCTGTTTCAAAGCCTCGAAAATCAGCTTAACTCAAGCATAAATCAGAACCTGAACACTCTAACACCTACGGCCAGAACTATACTCAAGTTCTAAACAATTCTACGCAGGTATTAGCTACTAGACAAAGCTCAATTCAACGAGAAATGCTCACCCCGAAGCTTAAACCAGCAGGGGAACACACGAAATAGACTTCTCCAAAAAGCTTCAAACACCAGTAGCTTCACGCTTCCACTCCAACGCTAATTCAGGGTTCCTACTGGGTTGAAATCGAAAGAGCAACTCACAACGAATCCAGCGCCACCAAAATCACTCAAAACATCGGCGGAGAACGGCGGCAATCGACGGAATATAAGTCACGGTGAACAGTAGCTAATCGAGGGTTTTACAACGAATCCAGCGCCAACCAAAATCACTCAAAACATCGGCGGAGAACGGCGGCAATCGACGGAATATAAGTCACGGTGAACAGTAGCTAATCGAGGGTTTGGGAAAAGAGATAAGAAATATCGGGTCCAGAATATTTCTAAGTGTCGATCAACACTTCTATATATATAACCCTTAAATCCCACAGCTGCTGATCACAAAATATCCAATCGACGTGAACAGTAGATATCTTACAGCAGATACCATCTCTTTCTTTCGATAAAACCAGCAGCAACCACCAGTCGATACATTCTCAAAGGAACATCACCGTTCCAACTAACTCAAACGACGTCGCAGAGCTTCACCAGCTGACAACAGATATCTCTTTGCGAAACAACCAAAAGCTGGTAACGACGCATCAACTAATCTAAACGACGCCGTAATGGTGACGTAAGCATTGCTGTCAAAAGCTGGTCACCCAGTCGTAATAATCAAAACGCAGCGTTTCAACTTATTCAAACAACATCGCTTCTCATCATTCTCGCATTTATGCGCCTGCTGCCAGCAGCAACCATTCTAAGCGCAACTACTGCCAGCAGATAACAACGCGTCACGCTTACGTCATCTCTACTGATTCAAAAATCCACCAGCTGAGAGCTACAGTACCGTTGACCTGCGTTTACTTCCTAAATTCGCTACGACTGGTGTCTAAACAATAGCTCAACTTCTGAATTACAATGGGGAATCAGATTTCACGCGCAAAACCTTCAAAATTTATGCGATAAATCCCAAATCAATTCGAAAAATCACAAACTAAAAGTCTGATTCCTCACATGTACCGACTGGGCTCACTGAGGGGAGTTGCATTGTCTTAGGAGGTTGGGTTTTAAGCGAGCCTTAGTCCCTTCAATAACCTGGAATCACACTTAGAGAATGTTATCCCATGACTTCTAAATTGATCATAAAATATAGTTTATTTGATAAAATCATGAAGCTAAGGGAATTTAACTATTGTTTAAAATTTCCTAACTTTCATCAACAATGAGTGTACGTCGATGCTACCCGCATACATAGACGGCTCATATTATTGGTGGGGTTCTGTGTGCCGGAAGGTTGTGCATGTCATTAACACTTGATGTAAGTTGGATGGAACTCCCATGGCATTGGCTCATAATATTGGGGACGTTATGGCGACCGTCCATTGCAACTCAACATTGATGGGTCGTCTTGACACGTGATAGTAATCAAACTTATATTATTGGCCCCTTACTGGACGTGAGGTGAATACATGGGGGTTGCACCTGTTGCGATTGAGCACTACCTTTTGATGATCATGGTTGGCTGATATTATTCGAGACCATGATTTCTTGATTGGACTCTGTACACCCACTAAGGAAACTGGCTTTCCCGATTTGATTAGAGGGTGTTGAAATTGTTAAAGTAGTGGGAGGGTAATTCATAAAACTAAATGACTATGTTTTATGTATTAGCGTTTTTCATGAATATTCTATAATGCATGTCTGTTTTCCCTTTCACTATAAACTGCAATCAAAATGTCTTTGATTCAAAAATCCACTGGCTGCTATACTGGATAGCAACAAATCTACTGGCGCTAATTACCTGGATTGGTTGCTCAACCTCAAGATTCTCTTGGCTTCGGAGAATATTCTCTACACGCTAGAGAAGAGCCCTCCAAAGGAGGCCCCTTCTGATGCCAGTCCTGAGGATCTGGCAACATTAGAGACATGGTAGGACGATGAGCTCAATGCACGGTGCTATATAATGGCTTCTATGTCCAAAGAATTTCAACGGCGATTCGAGGAGACGGGGTATGCTGCTCACATGCACTATCACCTCAAGTAACTGTATGGGGAGAACTCTCGGGCGGAGAGGTTCACTACGGTCAAGGAACTCATGACTGGCCGCATGCGCGAGGGGACTTCGGTCCGCGAGCATGGGGTCCATGTGATTGGGCTCATTGAAAAGTTATTCGGCCTTGAAATCATACTTCCACATGAACTGTTTATGGATTAGCTTCTCCTCTCCCTCTCTGCTACATTTGACCCTTTTGTGGTCTTCTTCAACATGAAAAAGCTGTATGCCACCCTTGAAGAGTTGATAAACATACTTGTTGTATTTGAATGGACCATGAAAAAGTACAAGCCCGTCCACCTTTTGGGCTCTTCTTCATCTGCGAAGAAGAGGCTCAAACACAAGGGTAAGAAGCGTTCTGCCCTTGCGAAGGAGGAGAAGCCCAACAAGAATCCCAAGGCAAGGGATCCTAAGCCGAACAAGTTTGAGGACGTTTTCCACCATTGTCACAAGCCTGGGCATTGGAGGAGGAACTGTTGGGATTACCTCGAGCAGCTGTGAACTGCGAAATGTATATTCTACATTGAAATAAATATGTATATTAACTCTACTTCTTCGGTACTTGATACCGGATGTGGATCTCATATCTACAATGACTTACAGGTAATGACAAGAAGTCAGCATCTTAGGATGGGTGAGACCCACTTAAGACTGGGAAACGGAGCAAGGGTTGAAGACAGAGCGATAGGGGATGTGTATTTATTTCTACATTCTCATTTCAAGTTGTTATTAAAGAATGGTTCATTTCTGAATTAATAAAGAACAAAATTAAGAGTGGTTCCAACTCACGATGTGGAGACACATACAACAACAATCAAAAGAAACTGATAGTCTAAACCCGACACAACTTTGGCATGCTAGGCTAGGTCATGTTTCCTTAAATAGGATGAACAAGTTGATTAGGAGCGACATGTTTAATATGTCTGATATTAACTCCTTACCAACTTGAGGTCCTGTCTCAAAGGAAAAATAACAAAATTTCCCTTCAAGGGAAAGCCTGAACGTGCTCAAGATCTATTGCACTTGATCCATACTGATGTGTGCAGCCCCCTTAGCATTGGTAGTATGTCCGGCCACACCTAATTCATCACCTTTACCGATGATTACTATAGGTATGGGTTTTCCCTTCAAGGGAAAGCCTGAACGTGCTCAAGATCTATTGCACTTGATCCATACTGATGTGTGCAGCCCCCTTAGCATTGGTAGTATGTCCGGCCACACCTAATTCATCACCTTTACCGATGATTACTATAGGTATGGGTACTTGTACTTAATGAACACAAGTATGAATCCTTTGAAAGGTTCAAGGAGTTCAAGGCTGAAGTAGAAAATAAACTGGGGAAGAGTATTAAAATACTTCGATCCGATCGAAGTGTAGAATACTATAGTACAGAGTTTTAAGACTATCTTAAGGAGAATGAGATTCTCTCAGAGTGGAACCCTTCGGCCACACCACAACTCAATGGTGTCATGGAGCATCGTAATCGAACCTTGATGGACATGGTTCGATCTATGATGAGATTCACTTAACTTCCTGCCTTGTTTTGGGGATATGCACTCAAAACAGCGGTAATGTTGTTGAACAATGTCCACACCAAGGCAGGGGATAAAACTCCATATGCGATAGATGGGCAAGACACCCAAGTGGTAACGCCCAGAAATCCATAAATCCAAAATGATAAATCTAAATTTTTGAAGGGTTTAATTTGCTAATTTCAGTACTCGTCTTTAGCATAAATTCAGTAATTCAGCTTTCGTCTGAGCTGAATTTCATATTACACCAGTAACCCGGTTCACGAGTATTTCCTAAAGAATAAACCCAAGCATGTTTCGAGTTTCTAAAATTATTTAAAAAAAAGAAATTAATTTTCAAAAAAACGATTACGGTTGGTAGGCGCCCATGCCTTGTGTAAGTATTTTAACCTACTTCACTGTTTTCATTATTGGAGCTTATTTAAGGCAGTGGAGGGCTCCTCTAAACAACAAACTAACCAAAGTGTTTCTTTAAAGTTTTCTAAACCTTTTCGTTCGTTCTTGGGGGGATTAAAAGCTGGAGCTATTCTGTGCAAACTGTCATTATGAGGCAAGTAAACTCTGTTTCTTGCTGTACTTTTGAAAAATATATATTTATTTCCTTCTTGCATGGTTTTGTGAGTTTTAAAAGGTTTGAGAAACGTTTTTGAAGTTTTTCAAACACACAGTTGAATTTATGATGAAGTATGTGTTTGTTGGAGTTTTGTTTCAGAAACGTTGTTCGAAAATGTTTTACGAAAGTTTGAGACAGTTCTTCCTGAAAATTATGGGATGTACGAAAGTAGATTCAAAGTAATTTTTTCAGAGTATTTCCAGTGATTTCGTCATGCTGGATGGCTAAGGATTAGTTTCTGAGCTGGTAGGAAAAACTGGTCTAGTTAGAACTATTTTTTTATCTGATAAGATTAGCTAATCTTTTAGAACTTCTCCAAGCTATTTTCAGTACCCTGTTTTTTATTCTACTCTTGTATGATTCGTTAGATGATTTTATTTCGTAGTTTGATTTCTAAACTGTTCCAGTTTGTAAGTCGCGATATGTTTCTTTCCGAGAGCAGTTTTGAACTCGCGATCTGATTTCATTGTCCGATCTGAGTTGACTTTGTTTGACCATCGTAATCCAATTTGTTTGTTTAAGTTGTGTTGAATTTTCCTAATCTATGTTAACCAAACAACCTAGATCTTATTTTCTATTCCGAGCTGTTTTACGTTCGCGACCTGTTTTCTACTCCGAGCTGAGCAAGATTTAGCTTAGGTCCGCTCTAGACCGATACTGTAATCTCGAGTTTAATTCTTCTTTATTTTATCTTTGATCCTAAGGTATAAATCTAATTTGTTCAAAGTTGTACTTAATTTCAAGAGATAGTTCTTCAGCTTAGAGCTCTGCTATTTGTTATTCGTTTATATTATCTGAGCCGATTCAAGTTTTCTTCTTCGATTGAACTCCGATATACTACCAGTAGCTTTCAACATCAAATGCGTTTTAAAACAGCAAACCATATATGTATGAAATCTTATTCAGATCAGAGAAAAGAAGTCTAAAGAAAGTTTCAGCAGAGCAAATGTCTGAATGATATATGGCAAGGTGACAAAATAGGAATGCCAGAAGTTTCCCTGTCATATATCATAATGGTTTAAGGAAGTATATTTCAAAATTTTAAAGTGAATTATGATAAAGATGATAGACGATCAGCACAGGGAGGATGAGGATGCTGGTTGACGAACCAGTGTTCCCTTCACACAGTATAGATTGGGATTTATTCCCCATTTCCAGATTTCAGATGATAGCTTGTTCAAGCGACTGACCAAAGGAGAGCTTCTGCGTCATAACTAAATAGAAAATAAGAACAGGGTTGTTTACAACCACAGTATTGACCAATGTTTATGTTAAAACTTACTTCCTTTAATACCAGTAAATGTTTTATGTATGTTCAAGCATGTTCAGTTTATGTTTTATCAGTTACGAGTTTACCAGTTTGCAGTTTTTCAAATTTCGAGTTGTTCAGCTTATCAGTTCAGCTTATCATTTTAAAGCTCATTTATGTCTGTACAGCCTGCCTTTGTGATAGGATCAAGAAACGACAGATCGCCCTAAGCTTAATCAGCACGAAGAAGAGTTGTGCACGATCTGAAGGCAAATAATAAAAACTAGTGAGAGCTGCAATAGCTATAGTTCTTGAAGGGTTTTGAGCATCGAGAAGTATATAAGATTTGGTATATAACCAAGTGGAAAACATCTGAATATACTCTCTAAAAACTAAAAGTTGTTGGTTAAAAATATGTGATGCAAGTGTGTAAGCTGAAATAACAATGTATACTGAAAGCTGTAAATTACTCATCTGTTTATTTGTGGAAGTTCGATGCTCAATCTCCTACATCTCCCCTTCTTCCATTGCTGTAAGGATTCCACTAGAAGACTTTGATTATTACAGATCCTGTAACAACCTGATCCCAACAGCCGTGACTGTGAGAGCTCCTAGAACACCACGCTACACACCATCCCGCCAACTGTGTGATCTTCATCACTAATAACATGTTTAACGTCTCTGTTAAAACACTACAAACACTAAGTTTAACGTCTTCTTGCCAAGACATATTACATTTGATTGTTTTTATACATTCAGTCTAATCTGTTTTGCTCAAGCTCTCGAATATATGAGTTAATGTGTGTATGTGTGTGAGGTCTAATCTATTTCACCTCAGCTCTCATTTTGTTGCATCACACACTGGAGTGATTCTTCTCCACTAATCTGATCATCGACTGCTTCGCACTCTCCGTTTTCTTCCTCTCTTCTTCATTGTTCACGCACTGTTTTTCTTGTGTGTATATCTCACTGTGTGCCCTCGTTATTCATTTGAATCTTCGGTGACTATGAAGCCTGTGCACAACTGTTACAGGATCTTATATGATTTTGTCATATATTCTTAAAATGTATCTATGATTGTATATTAATAAAACAATCTGTTAAAATTAGGTACTGTAATCTGTTAAATTAGGTAGATTATATCTTAAGAGATTTGATGAGTTTATTTTTTGTACTCTATATAAAGTTGTAAATGTTCATGAATAAATGTATAACTTTTCCTCTCTAATTTTCACATGGTATTAGAGCAACGTTGGTTCCTTTTTACCTACACATAATTCATAATCTATGTTCTCAACTTCATGTGTCTTCTCTTGTTCATCATCCCTACTTGCTATCATGTTACTAAATCTACTGTTTCTGGGGATACCACGCCTGAGAAGCTCTCTAGCGTATCCATCGCTCCTCTTTCTCGGAGTGATATGTCGTCACTACAAATCACAACCCTATACCTGAATGATCGTGACTATCTTAAGTGGGCACAATATCTAAAGATCGTTGTTTGCGCTCGTGGAAAGCTAGGCTACCTCACCAGCGACCTGCCTGCTCCTACGACCACCGATCCAACGTACCCGATTTGACTGGCCGACAACTCTATCGTTCTTGCATGGCTTATTAATTCCATGGAGACGAACATCAGTCGATGGTATTTATGGTTCCAAATTTCCAAAGAAGAGTGGGATGCTGTCCGTCGCATGTATTCTGACCTAGGTAATACCTCCCAATTTTTTTAATTTCTCTCCAAGCTAAAGGAGAACAAACAAGGCTCCCACACTGTCACCCACTATGTTTCGGAGCTTCAAGAGTTATGGCAACGGCTGGACTTGTTCCTCAAAGAATCTCGAACGTGTGCCAAATGCAGTGGTCACATGCGACACACCCTCGAGATAGAAAGAGTGTTTGATTTTCTTGCTAGCCTTAACAGAGAGTTTGATGATGTTCGAGGATGAATTGTCACACGTGACCCATTCCCGTCGACTGATAATGCATTTCTAAAGTTCTTCGTGAAGAAATTCGGTGAAAAATAATGCTCCCTGATTCTTTTGTCTATGAGGTATTTGCACTAGCCTCCACAAAAATCCCTCTCTTCGAGGTATCTGCGCTCTCCTTCACAAAAAATTCCAGCCAACGTCAGGGACGATTGCCTTGGTGTGATCACTATCATCGACCATGCCATACTAAATAAAAATCTTGGGAGATTAATGGCACCAGTGAACTGGCAATCCCGAAAGCAATCTGACAGTCAAAGCTCTCAAGCCCACTCTATCCAGGAACAGCCTTCTCCCTCTCGTACCTCGACCCCCTTCACTACAGACCAACTCGAGAAAATTGAGATATATTGTTGTCTTCTGCGGAAGATTGCGTTCAATCCTCCTGTTGGGTCAGGCTTCCTAATTCAATCTGGTATAATCTACTCCGCTCCTATATCTGCTTCTTATTCTCTTGGATTATTGATTCAGGCGCATCCGATCATATGACTGGGGACTTTAATTCTTTCCTCTCTTATACTCCTTGTAGTATTGATATGACTGTAAGGATAGTGGATGGGTCCCTCTCCCGCATCCATGGCATTGGCGTCATTAATGTGTACAGGGACATCACTTTAAAAAATGTCTTTCATGTTCATTCTTTAAAGTGGAACCTCATTTCCATCAGTATACTCACTGTGATTATCATTGTTGTGCTAAAACGATGGTCTTTACTACCTTGAGAGTTCGTCTTCAGATAGTCCTCATTCCTCGTTGTCTTGTGTTCAGCCTAGGTCTAGCTTATCTGTTCAGGAAATAATGTTACTTCCTTTTAGACTAGGTCATCCAAGTTTTCGACATTATCTCGTTCATTTCTATCATTGTCTATCAATATTAATTTTAGTTTACTTCGTTGTGAACATTGTGAATTAGCAAAACATACTCATACTCCCTTTCCACAAAATATATATACACCATCTATACCCTTTTCAATTATCCATAGCGACATCTGGGGGCCATCCAAACAGCCTACCCACCATGGAAACAATGGTTTTGAACTTTCATTGATGATCATACTCGGGTTATATGGGTTTATCTCCTACAAAACAAATCTGACACCATGACCATATTCCAAAACTTCGACAAAATGATCCAGACCCAATTTCACACCAACATTTGTACTCTTAGGACTGATAATGGTAAAGAGTATTTCAATTCCATTCTCGGTGAATACCTTACGCACAATGGCATTATTCACCAAAGTTCTTGTGTCAACACCCCACAACAAAATGGAGTCTCCGAACGAAAAAACTCGCCGTTTGTTAAAAGTGGCTCGTGCCCTAATGTTCACTATGAATGTGCCTCAGTACTTATGGGAGGATGCCGTTCTTACCGCTTCCTATCTCATCAACCTTTTAACCAGTCTTCCACTCAACTTCAAAACACCCCATGTTGCTGGAGTCCTTTCCTCACATGTGAGCATCAACTAAACTCCCACTAAAAACCTTTGGGTGTACTACGTTTGTTCATGTTCATGACCATCATCGAAGTAAACTTGACCGTTGGGCTATAAAAACATTTTTTCTTAGCTAATCATCTACCCAAAAGGGGTATTGTTGCTACTGCAAAAAATCCTTTGTCTCCGGGGATGTCAGCTTGTTTGAAAGTACTCCCTACTTACTTTCACCCACGTCCCTTAGAAAGAATACAGACGCTACAGTCTGGTGGGATCCAACACCTCTCCTCGGTGCTAACCCAGATGGTACATCTAATTTCTCTATCGGTGACCCTGAAGTCAGTGAACCCATCTCTCTAGGGCATCGATCACCTGGAGAGCCAGTCTCCTTCTATGAATTGAAGGTCTACTCAAGACGTCAATAATCTCAGGGTGTTAAAGACATCGTGAATTTTCACCATATCCATGAAGCTGAACCGATAGTGTCTCCCCACTCAGGTACTCTTCGTGATATTAAACTTCCTATGGCCCTTAGGAAAGATACACGTACATGCACCCAACACCCGATTTCAAACTTTATCTCCTATTCTAAACTCTCCATGTCCTTTCATGCTTTTATTTTAAAATTTGATAGTACTATTCTTCCTAGCTCAATCCAAGATGCTATGGCTGTTCCTGGGTGGCGGATTGCAGTGCTAGAATAATGCATGCCTTGAGGCAGACCAATACCTGGACCTTAGTCGAGCTACCCAATGGGAAGAGTGTCGTTGGTTGCCAATGGGTGTTTACTGTCAAGTATAGGGCAAATGGCTCAATCGACATACACAAAGCACGTCTGGTTGCCAAAGTCTTTACTCAAACCTGTGGGATTGACTACACCGAGACATTTGCTCCCGTGGCTAAACTTAACACCATACGTATCCTTCTTTCATTGGCCACAAATCTTGATTGTCCATTGCATCAGATTGATATAAAAAATGCTTTTCTTCATGGTAACATTTAGGAGGTATTCTATCTGATCTTCAGTCGTGTCATAATGCTCTTTCCTCTTTTGGCTTTCAAAGGCTCTTTCAGCTTAGGCGAAGTTCAAAGACTCTATCTGCTCGGAAAAAGTGCAGCTTTGTCCTTGCTTGTTCTGTTCTCATACGGTTTGCTATGCTTGACCAGATCTGGCCTGATCTTCTAAGCTATTCCTCTGAACTGGTCTTCTTAACTGATCCTCCGATCTGGTCATCTAAGCTTCTTCGCTCTTCTTTGTTCAGATCACAACTTTGCTTCTGTGATCTGGTCTGTGCTGCTCCAGCTTAGACCGTTGAGGTGATCTTAACGATGCTTCCTCTAAGCTGTTTCTGCTCTAATCTGCTCTGTTCTTCTTTATACAGCTCTGAGCTATTTCGTTCTTTTCTGTACAGCTCTGAGCTGTTCGATCTTCTTCAATCAGCTCTGAGCTATTTCGTTCTTATTAATTCAGTTGTGAGATGTTTGTGCTGTTCTACTGCGATCTGTTTGCCTGAGCTGAAATTCCCTGAGCTGATACTCTCTAAGCTGATCGACGCTTCTAAGCTGATCTTCTTCTTTGGTAAACTGTGATCTTTTCTTACACAGCTCACTTCTTCAGCTCGTATCTCTTGTCTGATCTGATCTGATACAATGCACTGCTTCAACTCATAGCTCTTGTCTGATCTGATCTGCTACAGCGTACTGCTTCAGCTTCACAACTCTTGTCCGATCTGATATGCTACGACGCACTGCTTCAGCTCACAGATTTTGTCTGATCTGATCTAATTCCAGCTTAAACCTTTGCACTCGTGTAGATCATCAGTAACATAAGAGCAGGTTTCGTGTTAATCAAAATCCAGATCTGATCCTTTACATAGATCCAACAATCTCCCTTTTTTTTGATAAAATAAAACCGAGATAAACAAAAGCACGAATAATAGTTCTGAAAAATTTCTCCCCATTTTTGTGGGAATCAAAAAGGGATTCCAAATCATGTCTCCCCCTTGATAATTAAACAAAAATTCCTCTCAATAAAGCATGGGGTTTTCAGTTTTCGAAAAGAAAACACTTTGTAGGGACGACAGTTTGGAGAAAAACAGAATACATGATATGAATTTTAGAAATCAAAGGAGCACAGAGAGATTTTTCCGCAGATATAACCAGTTTGGATAAAACTATCGGAGCTGAAAACATTTTTAAAAGCTTTCAAAATTTTCAATTCAAATGCTCTTTCAAGAACTACCTACTCTGATACCAATTTATAGGATCAAGAAATGACAGATCGCGCGTAAGCCGAATCAACACGGAGCAGAGCTGTGCGCGATCTGAACGCAGAATAATAAAAATCAGCGAGAGCTGCAATAGCTCTAGTTCTTGAAGGGTTTTGAGCACCGAGAAGTATATTAGATTTGGTATAAAACCAAGAGGAAACCATCTGAACATACTCTCTAAAAATTAAAATTTGTTCGTTAAAAAATATACGATGCAAGTGTGTAAGCTGAAATAACAATGTATGCTGAAAGTTGTAAATTACTCATCTGTTTGTTATGGAAGTGCGGAGCTTAATCTCCTACATCTGCACTTTTTCCGTTGCTGGAAGGATTCAACTAGAAGACTTTGATTATTACAGCTCCTGTAACAACCCAATCCCAACAGCCACAACTGTGAGAACTCCTAGCACACCATGCTACACACCATCCCGCAACCTGTGTGATTTACATCAATAAGAACATGTTTAACTTCTCTGTTCAAAGACTACAAACACTATGTTGAAAGTATTCGTGCCAAGATAGATTACATTTGATTTTGTGTATACATTCACTGTAATCTGTTTCTCTCAAGCTCTCGAATATGTGAGTGAATGTATGTATGTGTGTGAGGTCTAATATATTTCAGCTCAGCTCTCATTTTGTTTCCTCACACACTGGAAGTGCTTCTTCAGAGCTGATAGGCTCAACAATCGACTTTGACGATGATGCTCCTCTGATCTGATCGTCGACTTCTTCACTCTTTGTTTTCTTCCTTCTTTTCATTGTTGTTCATGCACTTTTTTCTCGATTGTATATCTCGCTTTGTGCCCACGTTCTTCATTGAATCTTGAGTGTATATGTAGCCTTTGATGAATTATGACCGTTGGAGAGATACCTTTAATTTGTGTCTGTCAATCTGATCATCAGCCGTGACATAAGGATCTTTCCTCTTTTGACTTTCAACGGCTCTTTCACCTTGGATGAAGTTCAAAGAGTCTTTCGGCTCGAACAAAGTGTATCTTTTTCGCCTCTTGTTCTGTACTCATATGGTTTGGTATTCTTGACCAGCTCTAGTCTGATCTTCTACGCTATTCCTCTGAGCTGGTCTTCTGAACTGATCCTCTGATCTGGTCATCTAATCTGCTTCGCTATTCTTTGTTCAGATCACAACTTTTCTTATGTGATCTGGTCTGTGCTGCTCTAGCTTAGACCATTGAGGTGATCTTAACGATGCTTCCTATAAGCTGTTTCTGCTCTAATTTGCTCTGTTCTTCTTTGTATAGCTCTGAGCTGTTTCGTTCTTTTCTATACAGCTCTGAGCTGTTTCGATTTTCTTCAATCAGCTCTGAGCTGTTTCATTCTTCTTGATTCAACTATGAGCTGTTTGAGCTGTTCTACTGCGATATGGTTGCCGGAGCTGAACTTCCCTGAGGTGATATGATCTAAGCTGATCGATGCTTCTAAGCTGATCTTCTTCTTCGCTGAACTGCGCTCATTGTTCACACAGCGCACTTCTTTAGCTCGCAGCTCTTGTCCGAACTCATCTGCTAAAGTGCACTGCTTCAGCTTGCAGCTCTTGTCAGATCTGATCCTCAACAGTGCACTGCTTCAACTTCGCAGCTATTATCCGATGTGATCTGCTACAATGCACTTCTTCAACTCATAGCTTTTGTCTGATCTGATCTGCTTCTAGCTTAGACCTTGCACTCGTGTAGATCGTCAGTAACATAAGAGTAGGTTTTGAGTTCATCAAACTCCAGATCTGATCTGTTACACAGATCCAACACTTTGTTATCTTCAGATTTGATTGTTGAGCTTCTAGGCTCACTAGTTTTCCTAAGTGAAGGTGATGAGATGTAGCTAGAGCTGCTTGGTTCGAGCTGGATCTGATCGGGGGTGTTTGTCATGGACCTACGTTTCCATGCTGTTTCAGCGCACCTACTTTTGTTCAGTTTAGATTAGAGATAATTCATTTTGAAATGAACCAGTTTTAGTTATTTCATATTTATTTACAGCTGTAAACTGAATGAAACATTTTGAAAGGTTTTATCCAGTTTCTACTTTCTTCTTAAGCTTTAAGCTGTCTTCCAGTTCGTGATATAAAATGTTGTTAGACACAGTTTTTGAATGATTCCGATTACTTCAAGCTTATTCCATGTAATCTGGATGAATTTGTTCCCTTTGATATACATATATAAGTTCCTCACATCAATATACGTTTGTATATCAGCCGATCTGCTAAATAGTTCGTGATATGAAATTTTTATGAAGTTGCAATTGCGTCCATAATCAGTTATCGTATTTCATTTTTCACCTTCATAGTTTATTTATTTAAAACTTTCGGATCAGGGCATTACAATTGGTATCATAGCATGGTCCTTGAGATAAACACTTCTTCCAGTATAAGAGAGTTCTCGCCAGGCGCTTCAGTTAATCTGTGAGTTTTATGTTCATGTTCTAGCATTCTGTATTCTTTCATTATAGTCTCGTGGTGGATTTAGGCTATTAGTATAGATATATTTCAGGAAGAGGAAGAGAAAGAGAAAGAAGAGATAGTATTGAAGAGGATGGTGAATCAGGCAGTAGTAATCGTGTTTTAGCTAGCACGGTTCAGCTGTTGGAGCGCTTGGTTGATCAGTCGAGTCAAGGAAATGGCCAGTCAACAGATCGAATGTCAGTCATGAGGACCCTCAGGAATGTTTTATACGTCAACTTCCATAGGAGTTTTCAGGTAACAATGATCCACTTGTAGCTGAAAGCTGGATCAAGTCCTTGGTGATCTGTTTTGGTGTATTGCGCTTGAGTTGAGTGTTGTCGGGGATTGGTATCAGATGATATCAGATTTGAGATGTTCTGGAGACTTTGAGTTGAGGGTACATATTTGAGTAGTGGAATCTACAGTTGGAGGTAATGCGACGGCGTATCGTGTTACCAGATTTGACGTTGGTTGAGTGAAATCTGTTCAGTGGAAGTGAGCAGATGTACGCATCTATTTGGGGAAGTCAAGTGTTGGTCAACGGTACTGTGTGGACCGGTACGGTTTGTGAGTTGGTGTAGACCGGTGCGGTTTAATGATTTCAGATTTGATCAAATTTGGATGAGCGAGCGAGTGTTACCAGATTTGACGTTGGTTGAGTGAAATCTGTTCAGTGGAAGTGAGCAGATGTACGCATCTATTTGGGGAAGTCAAGTGTTGGTCAACGGTACTGTGTGGACCGGTACGGTTTGTGAGTTGGTGTAGACCGGTGCGGTTTAATGATTTCAGATTTGATCAAATTTGGATGAGCGAGCGAGCCTTTGTCGCGAGATCTGGTTGTTTTGAGCCGGACTCCAACACGACATCGTTTGGAGATGGCGCGCGAGGAAAGAGCAGCAGAGTCAGATCCGAGTTAGCGCTAAGATTTGAGATGGCGCCAAGATCTGAGGTAGCGTCCAGATTTGAGTGATTGACTTTCACTGTAGCTTTGACTGGGATATTTAAAATAAGTGTCGAGCAACACTTTTCGAACCCGATATTTCTTATCTTATTCCCGAGAGCTTCGGGAACCCTTACTGTTCATCGAACCCTATTTCTTTCGATTGCCGTCGATTTACGCCGCCGTTTGGAGCAAAATTGGTGGCACTGAGCTCGTCTTCCTTAGGGCTTTCGATTGATACCAATTTGGAGACTTGAATCGATGAGTTGAGGGAGCGCGAAGTAGTTGCAGAGTTCGATATCTTCACGATTGTTGTCCAGTGGTTCTTTTGTTCTTGAGCAGCTTTGGGGTAAGTGATTTATTGCTGATCTAAGCTTCGATTTAGAGCTGGATAGTGCTCTGTAGAGTTGAGGTATCTGTTTTAGGCTACGCGGCTTTAGGCTCTGTAAGCTGTATGAGCTTTGATGTGAGCAGATTATTAGATACCTTGGCAGATTTGAGCTCGTAGGTATCTTCTGTTGAGTTCTTGAAGAGCTAGTAGCGCAGCTGATTGATCAGGATGTTGGAGCTGTGTTCTGCGTGATCTGTCAAGGTATTAGCAGCTTAGAGGAGGTACGAATTTGAGATTATTTAAACAGCTTGGGCATAAGAATGAGAATATTTCCAGTGTGTTGAGAATACTGTGACTGAGTGTGTACTTGAACAGATTTGCTTGACTGTGATTTGATTATCTGTTCTGTTTACGTATGATTTATGTATGTTAGTGAATTGATATTGACTGGCATTCATGCATACATATTGAGCTTGAATTTTTATTGATGCCAGAATTGAGCTAGCGTTTTGATCGGCCTGCTGAGTTGTCACGCCTGAAAGGTCCAATGCTATCATCGAGGTGGTGGCCGACTGAGTTGTCGCGCCTGATTACCACTGAGTTGTGATGGTCGGCTGATTGTCGCACCTGAAGATCACGGATCGATTATTTCCACCGACTGATTGGTTGTGCATGGTGTTGAGGCTCCATTGAGATTTGGATTGTCAGCTGAGTTGTTGTTGGCCTTTACCAATGTTCTTGGTACCCTCATACATATCATGACTTGAAATATTGCATGTTTTATGAATTGCTGTTTTATGAGTGCTCTTCGAGGTTTGACCTCTTTTATTTTCCCTGTTTCTGGGCTGCTTTGGTCTGTGTTGGCCTTTGCAGGTTCTTCAGGTAATACAGTTGGGCAGAGTGGAACGTCTGCTGGAAGATCCCCGTTTTAAATCCCATTTATGTACTTATGTATTGATATATTGAGCTAGGGGATGTCCTGTGCCTACAGTATTTGAGGGGATCTGTATTTGATACTTGTTTCCTATTGTTGATGTTGTTGGATTTTTGAGTTTAAATCATTATATTGATTATGAACTTATTTTGAATTATATTTTGGATCAGGCCCAATTCAAAAATTATTAAGCCCAAATCTTATTGCTTCTGCATAGTTGTGCTTTCTTTAGTATCTAATCTATGTATTTGAGCACCGAGCCTGACACCCACGTAGCTTCTTCCCTACCATGCTTACTCCATTGAACCATAACCAAAGGAATGGTCTTGTTCCTGAGCTATTTCTCCATCTTGTCCAGAATCTGCAAGGGATACTCAACATAACTCAAAGTTCGATCCAGCTCCACCTCGTCAGTTTGTAGCACATGTGAAGGATCTGGCTCATACTTCCTCAACATAGACACATGAAACACATCGTGTAATGAGGACAATTCAGGTGGCAACAACAAGCGATAAGCCAAAGGACCGATCCTCTCCACAAGTTCATAAGGTCCAACATAACGAGGAGCTAATTTTCCCTTGTGTCCAAATCTCATAACACTTCTGAAAGGATAAACTTTCAAGAACAACCGATCACCAACCTGAAATTCTTAAGTCCTACGCCTTCGGTTTGCATAACTAGCTTGGAGATCTTGTGCAGCCTTCATACGCTGTCGAATCAGATCCACTTGATCTCTCATATGCTGCACAAATTGAGGAGAAGACAGCTGCTTCTCCCCCACTTCTTCCCTACAAATTGACGATCTGCAGTTCCTACCATACAACGCTTCGAACGGTGCCATTCCAATCGTTACTATAAAAAGCTTGCATCATCTGATTTAACTTTCAAACACTCGTTTTCAGCTTTAACATCTTCGAACGTCTGAGATAGCATCTTGTACTCATAGATCATTTCTTTAAAAGCAATAACAAGGTCTTCTCATGTAAACATACTGTTAGAGAAATGAAATACCTCGTCAGCATCATCAGCCATAAGACATTGTACATCCTCTTCACTGTCACTTTTTGAACAGCTTGAAGTGATCTCATATGAATCAGAATTAGCCTAGTTTCTTTTTCTTTCTTCTTCTACAAGCACTTTGTGATCCCACCTTTTGATGTACGGATTCTTATCCGTGCGGTGTCGTCTGCGATCTGAATTTGTCTTATCATCCTGTTTTGTTTTTGTGCATTATGCTGCAAAATGTCCAGGTCTGCCACATTCAAAACATTTCATATAATTAGTAGTATTATTTTCATATTTATGTGCTTTAATTGAAAAAGAGGGTGATTGAGCTCTTCTCATGAATTTCCCAAATTTATTAACGAAGAGGGACATAGCATCGATGTTGATCTATTCAGCTGTCTTCTGTGGCTTTTCATCTGTTACAGCTAATGCTTGAGTAGGCTAGGATGTGGAAGGTCCTTCTTCTGATCTGGTCTCCAATTCAAATTAATATGCTCTCAGGTTTGCAAACAGATCATGGAGTTCCAGCTTGTTGAGGTCCTTCGATTCCCTCATTGCCATAGTTTTTACATCCTACTCCTTGGGAAGATCTCTCATGACTTTCAGTGCCAATTCTCTGTTGCTGTATAATTTGCCTAATCTGGTTAGTTCTATCACCACAGACCTGAATCTTTCATCAAACTCACCCATTGTTTCACCAGATTTCATCTTCATAGACTCAAATTTCTGCAGGGCCATAGTGAGCTTGTTTTCTTTAGTTTCCTCATTGCCTTCGCAGATTTAGATTAGTTTCTCCCACATTTCTTTCGCTGTGACACAAGTCTAAATTTTGCTGAACATATTGTTGTCCAACGTCTTGTACAGAATGTCTTTTTCCACGTGTACAATTTAGCTTTCTTTTTCTCTTCCGACGTCCATTTCATTCTAGGCTTTCAACCCATTGCGCTGCATAGGAGGAGATGGCCATAGCAGTGTTTGGCTTCATAATCTTTATGGGACCATATGTAATAACGAACCACATATCATCATCATAGAAGTGTTTGGCTTCATAATATTTATGGGACCATCTGTGATATCGAACCATATATTGTCATCTTGAGTCGCTAGGCATCCTAATCTTTCAGACATCCTATTCCTCGTATGAAAACATAGGAATTTTTTTTTGAGAGATCGACATGATTAATAATTGCAGATAGACAAAATGTTTTGGAAACTGAGTTAACCGTGCTCTGATACCACTTGTTGGATCGAAAATATAGTTGAAATAATGCTTGGGAGTTCAGAAGGGGGGTCGAGTCAAAATGTTTTAATTTTGGTTCGAGTTATTTTATTTTTGGACCGGTTATTTTAATTTTAAAGTTTAAGGTCCAATTTTAAGAATTTTGGTCAAATGTTTTAAAGTCAAATATTTAGTCAAACTTTTTATTATTTTTGGACCTAATATTCAATTTTTTTTTAAGTTTTAAAGTCAAAATTGAGGTCATTGGGATTTTATTTAGTCAAAATTGGTCAATGGGTCTTTATTTGTGAAATTAGCTACCATCCGGGTAAAGCTCATGTGGTAACAGACGATTTGAGCCGGATGAATATGGTAGTGGCATGTTTTTCAGTCGAGAGGCCACTAAGGATGAGATACAGAGGTTTGGACTGAAGTTCTATACAGGATCCTGTGCATCGAGTTTGGCAGCGCTCATAGTTCAGCTGACTCTTCGAGAGCGGATTAGGGATGGACAGGCCTATGATGAGCAGTTACAGCAGTGGAGACAATGAGATGAGGCCAGAGGACGAGGTTTGTACACAGTTGAGGATGGGATCATACGTTTCAGAGCTCGCATGTGGGTACCGAGTACTGGGCAGCTGAGAGCTGAGATCTTAGCAGAGGTGCATGCATCAACGTACTCCATCCACCGAGTGAGTACGAAGATGTACAGAGATTTTCAGACACTGTATTGGTGGCCGGGGATGAAGAATGATATTGGGAGATTCGTATCTGAGTGCTTGACCTGTCAGCAGGTCAAGGCAGAGCACTAGCGACCGGTAGGGTTGTTACAGCCACTCCCTATTACCGAGTGGAAGTGGGAACACATTACGATGGATTTCGTGGTTGGGTTACCCAGGAGTCCAAGAGGTTACACAGAGATATGGGTGATTGTGGAAACACTCACCAAGTCAGCACATTTCCTACCGATGAATACTACTTTCACCCTGCCACACTACGCAGAGCTTTACATCAGAGACATTGTCAGGCTGCATGGCATACCAGTCTATATCGTGTCAGACAGGGACAACAGATTTACATCTGTGTTTTGGAGGAGCTTACATGCCGCCTTGTGGACTAGGTTGTCGTTCAGCACGGGCTTTCACCCACAGACGGATGGTCATTCAGAGAGAGTCATCCAGATTATGGAGGATTTGCTGAGAGCCTGTGTGATAGATTTCCAGGGTACGTGGGACTTGAGGTTGCCTCTGGTAGAGTTCACGTACAACAACAGCTTTCAGGCATCGATTGGGATGGCTCCTTATGAGGCTTTGTACGGGAGAAGGTGTAGGTCTTCCGTGCACTGGGACGAGGTTGGAGAGAGAGTTTTTACTGTCCACGAGTTGGTGCAGCAGACAACGGATATAGTGACGAGGATACGAGATCGGATGAGGACAACCCAGAGTCGTCATAAGAGTTATGCCGATCAGAGACGACGATATCTAGAGTTAGCTGTTGGGGATCATGTGTTTGTGAGGATATCGCCCATGAAGGGCGTGATGCTCTTTGGCCGAAGGGGCAAGCTCAGTCCGAGGTTCATTGGGCCATTCGAGATTTTGGAGAGGGTTGGTACTTTGGCATATCGAGTAGCGTTACCACCCAGCCTGTCAGTGGTTCATAACGTATTTCATATCTCGATGCTCCAAAAGTATGTTCCGAATCCATCGCACGTGTTGGATTTTGAGTCGCTCCAGTTAGCTCTAGAGTTATCATTCGAGGAGCGACCAGTACAGATTTTGGCTCGAGAGGAGCACAGACTTAGAGTGCGGAGTATTCCGATGGTCAAAGTCCGATGGCAGAATCACTCAGAGGATGAGGCTACCTGGAAGACTGAGTCCGATATGCGGACGCGCTACCCTGAGATTTTTGGTACGTACTTAATTTTGGGAACGAAATTCCTTTAAGGGGGGGAGATTTGTAACGCCTAGGAAATCCTAATTACGTAGAAACGAGTGCATGACTAGAGGGAAAAGTATTTTAGTAAATTATATGCTATTTTATGTGATTTAATGATGATTTTATTGTTTCATGATATGCATGCATGTTTTTAGGCTGTTTGAGTTCCGGACGCGTGGACGAGAATAGGGACGACCGATATGAAAATTATTTGAGATTTTTAAGCCCTTAGATTTTTAGGAGCAAATTCATTATTTTTTAAGAAGCAACTTTCGAAAATTGGGGTTTTAATGATTATTTTTTAGGGGAACCCGTTTTTCGCCTATACGGGTTGCTTGAATGGAATTTATCGTATTTTAAAATTGTGGAGGCCTTTTTACGAAAATTTGAGATCTTAAAGCCATGTTTAAAGTTTTATTCAACACTTCAATTTAATGGAGGGTTAGGATGGAAAAACTCCATTTATTTTCTTAATTAAACACATGAGGTGTCATTTTTGTCACCACTTATTCTTTCAAATCAAAGTTTTGTGGATCCCTAGCCTCCTGCCCCTCCACCAAAGCCATCCCCCCCTCTTCCTCCTTCAACCCCATCGATTTATTCAAAGATTTTTTGGTGAACCAAGGCGGTCTTCTCCCGATGTCGCGTCCTACACGTCGGTAACTCGCAGATCTTCTTCTTCTCCACGAAAGGCATGTAATATCTATCCTTTTTCTCACCATTTAAGCCATATTAAGCTGTTTTTAATGTTCAAATACATGAATTGTATGTGAATTGCATTGATCTACGTTTAAATGTTTAGATCCACGCATGTATCATATTTTTCTAACATGTTTTTCATCGTTCCTTGCATTGCTTTGGCTAAGGGCTGTTCATTGGACTATGGCTTGCATCTAGGAGGTTTATGATGGTCCATAGATCAGGATAGGAGGGCTAGAACATGGCTACAATTGGCCGAACCATGGCTGGACATGAAGCCGCACGGCGTGTCGCGTGTGGGTGAGCCGTCTCCTTCTCGCCCTTCGTACGTGCAGTGTAGCTCGCGGCTGGGCCGTGGTTGGGTCCAGGGGAACCAGACAGACCTGGGTGTAGTCCAGCCGGCGAGGCTCCGACCACCACCAGGTCAAGCCGGCGGGGCTCAGTATGCTGCTGTTCTGTCGGTAACAAGAAAATGTTTGGAATGAACCCGATTAAACGGTGAACAAATATATAACCAACGAAAGCTATAACCAGTAATTAAATGCTGTAAAGTAGAAGAGACAAGAGTTTGTTTATGGAAGTTCAGAGCTTAAACTCCTACGTCTCCCGTTCTTCCTAGAGCAGGAAGGATTTCACTACAAGATTTGATTACAACAGCTTCTGCTGCAACCCGATCCGATAGCCCGGAAACTGCAAGAACTCGTAGCAACACCACGATAGAAACATATGCGTAATCTGTTCTGCAAATACAACGATAGATTCTAAGCTGTTTAAGCTTTCACGCTTTCTATACACTATGTTTTTTATTTACAATCAATACACACTACCACAGAGTGGTTACAACAAGATTGAATAAATGTAAGGCTTTTTAGTGTAGGTTGTAACGAAGATGATAATGAACAGTGAGATTTTGTGCAACTTAAATTCTGCATCGTAACAGTAAGTAGCTTGAAATTTTGTGTATCAAGGTTATTCAAAAGAGAGTCTCGTCGTTCGTTGATTTCAAGAACCGTCTGTCGCGTTCTCTTCATAATTCTATATATATAGAGATTTCCATCTCTATCAAACGGCAAAAATATATGTTGTACCGGCTAGCTGATATTCTTTCCATTTTCGAAGAACTTGCCTTTCTTTCTTTCATAATCACAGGAAAGGTACCGTTGAGTTCAAAGATAGCATCCGGTAAATTTTTCCAGTAACTAAGAATAAGACTGTTTTAACTTGATCTGACAGAATCACATCGAAAAAGATATATGCATGTTCTGAGCTATTTTCTGTAGATGTGATCTGAAGGCCTGTAAGCTCTGAGCTGTTACGTAAACTGATAACGTCAACACTGCACTACGACTTATCTCTTTAAGTTCTGAGTTGAGTTCTTTTATGCTCTAAACTGAAAACTATTTTTGAGCTCTGAGCTGGTTTCTGTGCTGTTATCGCTCTAAGCTATTTTCTGTGCTTGTTTAAGCTGTAAGTTGTTTACTGTACTGTCTAAGCTGTTCATACCCATAGACTGTTGTAAGATGTTCTATATACGAAGCTCCATACTGAATCTTCTTTAAGCTGATTCCTGAACTAAAACACTGTTCCGATCTCGAAGCTTTAATATGAACTGTTTTAATTATTCTGATCTGCTTTGCGTACCCTAAATTTAAAGTTGATGCTCAAAGCTGTTTCGCTTGTTTTGAACTGAATCGAGACTATCTAAGCTGATTTCCATGTTATAAGCTGAAAGTGACTTCTCTGAACTGTTCGATTTGTTCTAAGCTGATCTGCATCATTCTGAGTTCAGAGGCTACGCTGTACACTGTTCTACTTTCTCTCTGAGCTTATATGCATTTCCGTAAACTGTTAGACATACTCTGAGCTGATATACATTGTTCTGATATGATCTGTCCACTTTTAGATGATCAACATGCTCTGAGTTGGTCTGATACGTCGTAAGTTGTTCTGTTTAGCTCTGCATCTTACGGTTGTAATCTGTTCGGTTTCTTGTCTTTGTTATCACCAAAACTCAAATTTTATTTCTGACAGAAATTTTTGAATAGAGGAGGTTGGTACAAATACCACGGGGAAGTGATGGAGGACCGAGAAATCCCAGGTCAGACAAGTTCTGTGACTTCCATAGAGAGCATGAGCACCCTATCATAGAGTTTCGACATTTTTTTAGGACTGAATCAGATCACGCCTAAGCTGAATCCTAGAGATAGGAGAGGCAGCACGCGATCTGATCAAATAAAAATACGAGCTGCAATAGCTCTAGTTTTGAAAACTTTTGAGCACCGAGAAGTATATCAGATTTGGTATAAAAACCAAGGTGGAAAACATCTAATATACACTCTAAAATTGAAACTAAGTTTAAAACAAATTTTGATAAAAAATCTTTGAAAATATGAATGCAGAAAGCTATTAAAATCATGACTCTGGATTTGTTTATCGAAGTTCGGAGATCAATATCCTACGTCTCCTTCTTCCAAACTGGAAGGCTCTACTATAAGACTTTGATCTTTTAGCAACAGTATAGAACCACCTCAGCTGGGGCTTACCCACTGCCCAAATCTGAGACTCCTAGACTTTTCTGCACACTAGCTCGCAAGCTGTGTAAACTCCATCTCTGAGAACATGTTTTACATCTCTGTTCAAGGACTACAAACACTAAGTTTTTTTTACCTCTTCGTGACAAGAAATATTTGTGTATTTTGGGGTGTTATTCACTCAACTAATCTATTTAGCTCTCGGATATCATATATGTGAAGAAACATATCAATTGCAGTGTATAAACTATCGTTTTTTCTCACACACATGGAAGTGCTTCTTCCAAATCTGATAGGCTCAGCATTCGACTTTTACGATTAAGCTCATCTGGTATGATAGTTGACTGCTTTGCTCCTAATATGTTTTCTTCCCATGGAGATGACTATGTTTTTCTCTTTCACACTATCGTCTCTTTATCGTAGTTTCTTTTCTATCATTCACGCCCTTCATCAGTTCAGCTTGCATCTAATATACCCTCTAGTCTTATGTTACCGTTGGACACAATCTCCTAGTCGTTGAGAAGCTTCTGTAAAGTTTCCAACATTGTGTCCTTGTTGTCCTTTCATCGTACATAGTTAGGTGAGGCCATTTAATGTTCTTTGTACTTGCTTTGAAACTGATGTAGACATGTCGAAGCAAATCATTTTGAACTGCTTTAATTCCGTCTTTGGGAAAGCTCGTGTTCAAACTGCTTTGCTCGTCCAAGCTGAATTGCTCTGAGATGATATCCTCGGATGATCTTCTCTGAGCTGTTCCTGCTGACTCTTGCTCTGATATGATTAATCTTGCTTCTTCTTCAGCTGATCGCCTCTTAGCTGATAGTCTCTCAACTGATTCACTACGAAGCTTCCTCTAAGCTGATTTATTATGAAGCTCCATCTAAGTTGTTCTTGCTCTAAACTGCTTAATTCTTCTTTATTTTTCTCTGATCTATTTTGTTCTTCACATCTAAACTGCGCTTGTTCTTATATGCTCTAATCTGATTGACTATGTGCTGATTCTATCTGTGATCTGAATGTCTGATTTTTTCTCCTCTAAGCTGATATGGTCTGAGCAGATCTAATAGATGTTTTAGTTCATTCAGCTCTCAGCTAAACTGATCTAAGATATAATCTGAAGTTCTCGGCTCTAAACTGATCTTATACGAAGATCCATCTGATTTGATTCTTCTCAGTAGAGCTATTGTTCTTCGCTTAGCCTGTGCACTCACGTAAACTGTTAGATACAAAATAACAAGTTTTGTGTTCCTAAAAATTAAGATCTGAGTTGTTACACAGATCCAACAATCTCCCCATTTTTGATTAACACAAAATTTGGAAAAACAAAAGCACGAATAAAACAGATTTGAAATATTTCTCCCCTTTTTTGTGGAAATAAAAAAGGATTCGAAATCTCTCTCCCCTTAATAATTTAAATGAAATCTCCCACTAACACAACACGGGGTTTTCATATTTCGAAAAGAAAACATTTTGGAATGAACGAAAATTTGCAGAAAACGGCATGCATGATTTGAATTTTAAAACCAATCATATCCTACTGAAAATTCTCATCTATTCAGATTAGATGATAAATGAAGATTGAGTTCACTGAATTTTTTCCATGTTTCTCTATTTCTGTTACATGCGCTATTATCATCTCAACAAGAAATAAAGAAAATGGCATCCACGCAGATTTCGCGAAATCTATGTCAGCTCGAGAGAAGATATAACTGTAATCCATAATTCATTACTCCCCCTAGCTTTCAAACATGAGATTTAAAAATCTTAAAAATAATTTTTTAGCACATATATGTTTTCCGCAGTTAAAACAAATTTGAATAAAATTATCATAGCATTGGATTTTACAATTTCATTGCTCATATACTCAGACAAAGAGATAAATGACCTTCGAATTCGCAGACTATCTTCCATTTTTCTCTAATTTTGTCACATGTGCTTCAATAAGCACAACCAAAATCAAAGATATTGGCAACCGCACAGATTTCGCGCAATCTATGTCAGCTCAACGGAAGATATACATAAGTAACTATCTGTAATTCAAAACATATTACACTTCATTTCTTCGTAAAATGAATTGAAAACATTTCTAAAACCCTTTCAAGAACAACCTACTCTGATACCAATTGTTAGGACGAATCAGATCGCGCCAAAGATGCACGATTTGATCAAATAAAAAATGAGCTGCGATAGCTCTAGTTCTTCAAATATTTTGAGCACCGAGAAGCATAACAAATTTTATATATAAACCAAGACGAAAAACATCTAATATACTCTCTAAAATTGAATCTAAGTTAAAAACATAGTTTGGTAAAAATATCTTTGAAAACACGAATGCAGAAAGCAATTAAAATCAGTACGCGATTTGTTTATTGGAAGTTTGGAGCTCAGACTGGAAGGCTCTACTAGAATACTTTGATCTTACAGCAACTTTATAGACCCACCTCAGCTAGGACTTACCCATGCCAAAGCTGAGACTCCTAGATTCTTCTGCACACCAGCTCGCAAACTGTGTAACTCCATCTCCAAGAACATGTTTCATTTCTCTGTTCAAATACTACAAACACTAAATTTTACGTCTTCATGACAAGAAATATTTGGTTATTTTGGGGTGTTATTGTCAGGTCCGGTGCTTATAGAACAAAGATACAACACGCAAAACATGGAAGCATAAAAAGTGGCTAAATTTTTTTCTTTTTTTTGGCCTGACCTTAAAATATAGCATTCAACATAGTTTATACTCAAAACACGGTTTCGAATAAAAGCCACAACATAATACGCCACGTGTACATGCCTCCGAATAATTCAAGTTAATATACACGATTACATAGGGCATTTCATGGCAATGACTCGATATAGCATATATATATATATATATATATGAACTAAAATGTCTCATATAACTTCGTTCTCAACAGAGATGTGGCCTGTAGCAGCATGGAAACGCTGATCTATCGATCACCACACTTCCCTGTTCTGTTCCAGCTCAAGTCGTCCATCTCTCAAGGAACCTCCTCACCTGCAACCATGAAAGCTAGTGAGCCTAGGTGTGAGGATTGAGAAATTCAATTAGTAATTAATCGGATTTTGGAAGGATTAGTTACGGTTTGAGTTGTTGAATTTCTCTAAGTTTTGGATTCAATCGTAGCGAATTTTGGTGCAAAGCTGTTAACAGCACGCTACTGTAGCTCGCTGCTGGTGGATTTTGAATCAGCAGAGATGACGTAAGCGTGACGCAATGAGATCTGCTGGTTTTGGTGTGAGTATTGCGTCTGGAACCAGTCGCGGGAGGAATTGTGTTGCGACTGGGTGACCAGCTGCTGGTAGCGATACTCGCGTGTGTAACGGCGTCGTTTAGATTAGTTGATACGTCGTCGTGTTGTGGTATTTTGCGTAATCAGTCGACTGGTACTTGTTTGAAGAGATTTATACCAGCTCTTGGTCTCATTTCATGCGAAACATGTTGTCTACTGGTGTATCGCTACGGCGTCGTTTGATTTAGTTAAACTCCACGTTTTGAATATTGCGACTGGGTGACCAGCTGTGGATTTGAGGAACCAGTCGAGGGAGCAACGCAACGTCTTCTGGTTAAGTTGAAACGCTGCGTTTCGAGGTTTGCGTCTGGGTTATTTAGCGCCTTGCGACTGGATAGTTGCGACTGGATTGTTGCGTCTGGTTGTTGCGTCTGGTTGTTGCGACTAGTTTGTTGAAGGAAGCATGAGTGCCAGTCGTAAGATTCCTACAGTTCACGACGACTGGATTGGTGATCAGCAGTCGAGAGATTTGAGATGTATATATATAGAGGTGTTGATCGACACTTAGAATAATTGAGAGCCAGATATTTCTTATCTTCCTCCACAAACCCTCGTCGAGCTACTGTTCACCGTGAATTTCCATCGCCGATTTCCATCGCATCCAGCCTCTGTTTTTGACGAGCTTGGTGGCGCTGGATTCCCCTTGCTTAGCTCTTGCGTTTGCTACCCATTTTGAACCCTGAATCAGTGCTGGAGGAGGACTGCGAAGTGCCTTGTGTCTTCGTGTCGTGAGATTTGTGAACCTTCTGCTAGCGTGAACGTTTGGGTGAGCAGTCCTTTGTATTTCGAGCTCTGTTTTAGTAGTTAAAGCCTGCGTAGAAGTGTAGAATTTAGATTAGCTTCTGGCTGTAGGTTTAACGTGATTATGAGTAGAATTGAACTAAGATATTAGCTATGTTGTAACAGATTTCAGATTCCAGGAAGTTCCTGCTGCGTGAATTGAACCACGAGAAATCTGTTAGGTAAATTGAGGAAGAAAGGTACGAATCGAGCAGCCCTTAGCAGTTTGCGCATGAACGTGCGTATATTTCAGGCTATGGATTCGTGAGATGACTGTCTTGTGATTTGCGTGAATCTGGAAATTGAATTGAATTGAATTGATTGAATTATGTTCCTGTTTCACGTATTATGAGCTGTATGCATTGAGAATTGATATTGATTGGCATACATGCATACATATTGGGCCTTTGACAGATTTGATTAATGACCCAAGCCACGTTGTGACTGGCCGACAGATGTGTCGAGTCCACTATTTCAGGCTATGGATTCGTGAGATGACTGTCTTGTGATTTGCGTGAATCTGGAAATTGAATTGAATTGAATTGATTGAATTATGTTCCTGTTTCACGTATTATGAGCTGTATGCATTGAGAATTGATATTGATTGGCATACATGCATACATATTGAGCCTGAATTGACAGATTTGATTTGATGACCCGATTGTGTGCCACGTTGTG
>KQ991089.1:11124-39862 GCA_001598015.1 Dorcoceras hygrometricum | reverse complement strand
TGCTATGTTATGTTTTTCCGGTTGATAGACTGGCCTAGTTGACCGATTTTCCTTTGACAGCCACATGCATTTCATAGCATTGATTGTTGTTGCATGCAATTCGTAGCTGTTTGATAGCTCTTCGTACTGAGGATTGACCTCGTACTTGTTTCCTGCTTTTGTTTTGTTTGGGTTGATAGACTGGTCTAGCTATCCGATTTCTTGATAGCCCTCATGCATTCATAGCATTGATTTATAGCATGTTGCATGTTTATCTGCTTTGATAGCTCTTCGTACTGAGGCTTGACCTCGTACTTCTTTTCTTGCTTTTGTTGTTTGGGTCTGCGTTACCCATTTGCAGGAGTTTCAGGTAACCTAGCTGGGCAGAGTGGAAGTTCAGCTGGTCGATCCCCGCGTCCCTGAGTCCCAGTCTATTTATGATATGTATTGAACCGGGGGATGCCCCGTGTTATCGTGTATTCGGGGATCTGTGTTTTGAATTGATTTTATGTGGTTACTTGTTGTATGAGTTTGAGTCAACTCATATTTTCATTATCGCTATTTTTAACGTATGATTTAAATTTCAGGCCCATTGTATTTCGAAAAATTTTTAAGCCCTGATTTTAAGCTTCCGTGTTTATGTGCTTATTATGTGTTGATTGTTAGTAATTAGCACGGGGCCTGACACCACACCTGGGACAGCAACAGCTGCCTCACTCACGGACCAGCTGAACTACCTGAAAAAGGCCTGCAATGATCAACACACATCCAAAGCAGCCCCATGGAAAACAAACGAGGTTAAATCTCAGTACGAAGAGCAATCAACAACAACTAACAACAGAGCATGTACATAAAGCATGCTAATGCATGAAGAAAGGTACAATGCATTATTGGGGCTCAAGAAGCGACTCAACAGATTGGAATACAACATATTCAGAAACGAACCAACAGCTGGAGGAAACAAGGCTCTCACAACAACTCGACAGCCGGAGATATAGGGCTCGCAGAACAATTCCACGGCTTCAATTACAGAGATTACAGGATTAACACATAGCTGGCTATCAGAACAGATGTGATCACCAATCGTGTGAGAGAAGGGGAGTTACCCGGGCGCTCAATCACACATGGTACCATAAGCAAGCTAAAACAGTTCAACCCGCTGGTGACCAAGCTCATGAGAGTGTGGGAGCTACCAACTTCGTCCCATAGCAGCACAACTGAGAGTGTGGGAGCTACCTACTCCGTCTCATTACCGCACAATCGAGAGTGTGGGAGCTACCCACTCCGTCTCAGGCCCTCTCAACAGAAAGCTACCTAATACTCACAGCTAGCAAATGATATAAGCTCAACCCAGATAAACAACAAGCGGATAACGAAAGGGGAAGCTCAGCTTTGGAAACAGAATGCGGGTTATGCCATGCGTGTATGCGATATTAACCAACAAATACAACATAGAATAATCATAAGAAGAAGCAGCAAGGCAAAACAGTATTAGCATATAACCTGCTGCTGAACAGCATAAAGGAAACAGCTACTGAAGCAGCACGAATGCAGAAATAGAACAACACAACTCAGGCACAATCATGCGACGCCAAACTTAGCACGCAGCTCACAGATACGAGGCCTACAGCCTCCTCAAGCATGCAGCACGGCTATACAGCCCGCGCATAAAAGCTACATCATGCATAATACAACTCAACGCATGCACAGAAAGTTACAACAGTCAAAAAATTACACAGCTCAGGCAACAACAGGCCTAGCAGAGCTCTGCAGATTACCTCAACATGGCCCACACAAAATAGGACTATGGGTACAGCCCACATAGCTACGATATGTCCTCATCCCTAACATCAAAGCTGTAAATACAAGCTCAGAACTCGTACCTTACGCAGATCTTGGCAACTACCTTAGCACAAGCTCACGGCTGCCAGCAGAACACACTTCCTGTTTCGCTTGGTCAACTTCTCAAAGCCAGGAGCTCTCGTCAACCACACGGGAGGTTCTAATCTGCCACTAAAATTAATAATTAGCAATGCTAATCTTAAATGGCTCTCGTCCTAAGGCCTCACAGCGCAGAACTACCGCGACTAAAAATAGAGTCCTATCAATCACAAAGGTAAACACTAGGGACATAAATCAACACTAGCAGAACATCGTTACCTGAACCAAAGCTTAAACCCAGCCAAAAATCGCGAAACCCAACTCACGCAGCTTCACGACGATCTCCTCCGTCCGACCTCCTCCGGTCTCCAAACTGGTATGGAACGTCGGCCTTAAAGAGGGGTTTCCAATCGTTGTACCCTCTCTCCCGACAGACCGGTCAAACTCCGACGAATTCGAAAATACTGGACGGGTGAACAGTAGCTAGGGTTTGGGATATATCTCTATAGAGCGTATAGGAGAAGATAAAGAACAGATGGTCAACAATAATAACAAAGTGTTGGTCAAAGAGAGGGTACTTATAATCTCGCTCAACAGATCACGGCTACAGTGCTCCCCGACCAGCTCTGGCCTCTACGCTGCACTCAGTCCAGCGTACAACTCAGCACGTAATTGCTACCAGCTATCACATCCAATAGCTCGCGTCACAATAGATCACGCTCCAAGAAGATATCAGCTACAACGATACCAGATCACTCATCCACAACAGCACAGGTTTTCAACATATTATGCCTGCGGCAGCTCACAGCTCACAGCTACCATAGAGGTAATAGATCACCGTCCAGACTAGTTTATGCACTGGATCAGCTCACGCGAGACCAACAGCTCTCGCAGAACCTGCTCCTCGCTAACATTTTATGACCAAGATGATGACTCCTAACAGCTCAAGCCTCAACTCTAAACCCGGATCAGCTCTCGTGCGCTAACAGCTCTCGCGCACTACTCCAGCTTTAGAATACAATCAGTTCTCACCAGAACTGACCCTTACTAACAGCTTGCACTAGGGACAGCAGAACAGATCACACCAATTCAGCACAAGGGTAAACTGTGAAGTAACACCCATCAGCTTATAGCAGCACAGCTCGTAACAACTGTCCAAATCACACACTGGATAGCCTACGTGTACGGACAGTTATCTCCAAAGCTGGAACTCCCAACAGCTCTCGCCCAGTCTGCTAACTATGACCAGTTCTTTCCTAAGTTGAAGACCACCATAGCACTGATCTACACAGTACATTGCTACCAGCTAACATCTATGCTGCTATCTCTAAAAATCTTACGACTGCCAACCTAGCTCGCAATCTCCAGAACAGAACAGAGCATTCAGCTCAGTCTATGATCTCCGGAACGGCTTGTTCTACCATAACATATCTCACGCCGACCAGCTCAGGTCACGCATATCCACAACAGCTCACAGCCCCCAGGACAGCGCCTATTTTTCATCTCAGATCACACTAGCATTGTTGTCTACAGTTTGCACTATTCAGCTTGCGGTGCTCTCCACATCTTACGACGTCCAAAACTGTCCGCTAAGCTCACATATCACAGTGCATGAACCTGGAGCAGCTCACAATCCCAGAACATATGATGTCAGCTGTTTTTGCTACACAGTACCCCTAAGCTTCTAAAAGCTCACAGACTCAGCACCGTCTGTTCATGGCAACTTATGCCTAATCTGATACACTTCAGCTGCTACTCCCTAAGCTGGTCTATCTAGATCAGTTAACCACTAATCTGGACTAGTTATGCCGTTAATCATCTTGGTTAATTACAGTCCTCACAACTCTCCCCACCTTAAGAGATTTCGTCCTCTAAATCAAAACAACTATCTGTGCAAAGCACAATAGATCACAACACAGACTGAAAACGAACCATACACCAACAGCGCACCGGGGAGAACTCCGCATTCAGAAGAAGGTGAGATCACTTCTACCACATCTAGGTGACCACTGCTTAGGAAATCTCTTCACGACCACGCCAGCACCAGTGCACCAAAACCAAAAGTATGATCTTCTCCTTCCTTTTTCGTAACCCCACATTTCAGAAGTAATGTATCGCCTGCTTGAATGGTATTCGTTTATCTCGAAGTATACGGATGTCCCAGCATAATAAACCTCGATGCTGAAATTTTCTTTAAGATTCACTAGCTTCTCCTTCCGGTCCAGAGATCTCACTGGACCACATAACATCTTAGGGTTTAGTCAGCTCACTTCATCAGTCTCTTAGCACCATGGGAAGATCTCACTCGCGTCTCCTCGGCTGGAACACATGATATTCATTCTGAAATCAAAAACAACACAGCCGGTAATCTCAAATGCACGCCACAGATCCCATTTTCTCAAACAATCTCGCACAGACTGAGGAATCCAAGATCTAACCAACCCTTAAAGCGTAAGGTATACACACACGCAAAGGAGAAACTCACAAGAAACACGTGATCAACAGTTTGGAAACTCCAAATATCCACACCTTATACGCTTATTCTGGCATGGCGACCTCGTATAGCCCTCGCTCTAGTCGATTCAGAGCCTCTTTTGGTCCTTTACAAACTGCACAATTCTGGTGAAGACCAAAGATTTTCCTCAACTCTTCCAGTTGGTAACGCAAATCTGGACTTCCTTCTTTGCAAAACCTTGAAGGATGCCATCCTGGACCTTATTTGATGGCTCAAACGTGCAAAAATTCCACCAAAGACATTGAATTCTTATCATACATCAACAAAGTCCAATGCTACAGCTTGCAACATGCCTTCCAAATACTGCATGGTCAGCTCAGATTGGACATCTATTTAGGGAGGTAAGCTGCTCTCATAGCCAATCGAGACCTCAAAGCTGTCTACAATCTCACCCAAATGTGGGAAAATGTACCGAGAATTCTTGCCGGACTCTGGCTAACACCGGCACGCCATGAAATCTCGCTACACGATTGACGCACCACCTCGTCATTTCCCTCAAAGAAGACCTGTCCCACCGTAGGGAGAGTAGCAACCGATCAACAAAACTTGAAGGCTGCTAATCAATACAAACATCCAGCTCGCAAGCTGAAAGCCCACTCAACGCGTTGTTAGAGTAGATGCCCAACTAGCCAACTTGTGGCGTGTGGGTTCTTATTGACTCTTTGTATAACGATCTTTATTTATGAAATTCGTATTCTTTTATTGCATTCTTTATCTTCATTATTTTATAATGTTAATAATTGTGTTGGATAAAGACCTAGAATGCACCATAGTGTATGTTAGATGTGATAGTGGATATGATGGCTATCATGAAACACATCTAATAGTCACTGTGTATTCTAAACTCATTCCAAGTCGATTGGGCCGTCAAAATGAGGATAAGGCCGCCCGAGCTTTAGACTAGAATCTGCGATGTGAAGTTACCACTTTTCATTGGTAGGGAACATTGTGATGTTCTGAGCATGCAGATGGATAGTGACCTGGTGATCTATCGAACTACCATTTATGAAATTCGTATTCTTTTATTGCATTCTTTATCTTCATTATTTTATAATGTTAATAATTGTGTTGGATAAAGACCTAGAATGCACCATAGTGTATGTTAGATGTGATAGTGGATATGATGGCTATCATGAAACACATCTAATAGTCACTGTGTATTCTAAACTCATTCCAAGTCGATTGGGCCGTCAAAATGAGGATAAGGCCGCCCGAGCTTTAGACTAGAATCTGCGATGTGAAGTACCACTTTTCATTGGTAGGGAACATTGTGATGTTCTGAGCATGCAGATGGATAGTGACCTGGTGATCTATCGAACTACCCTCGTTCGGACTTTCCAAGTGGTTACCATTTGTCGAGTGGATAAGTCCGAGGTCTTGGTTGTACAGATTAGCCCTCATTACTCGAAACGTCATTGAGACTCTACGTGATAGGTGATTCACTTTGACCCGTTTACCGACTTAGTTGGGGTCATCAGGTGGCGGGATTGGGTGAGGTCCCGATGCATGTAGGAGTCAATGCTTCGTTGTCGAGGATTCAACGCTCGCCTTTGTGCGTGGATATCCTATGCTATCTGAGGAGATAATAGTGTGATAAATCTCTGGCTAGAGTACTATATGTGTTTTAGGTAAATGGGTTTACCTAGTAACATACGCGATGTCACTATTTGATCTCCAGGATGTATGCATGGTTATTGGATCTCTAGCGACTCTCGATTTACCAATGGTCGTTGATCTGATCGGGATATATGTGTTGATAGGACCATATTGTACGCTAACCATGACCGACTGGTTCTTGCAGGCACTATCAGTGATACCTATGGGATCATGGGGCGATGTTGCTAGGCGCTTTACCATGATCCGATGGGTCAGTCCAAAAATGTGTTTTCGTAGTCGCAATTGTTGTGGGCCCACGGCTAGCTGTATCCCTGAACCATTGAGGGTCACACAAGTACTGGCTTCTCGATTCCCGCACGGAAATTGAGCTCAATTTGTTGAACATAGGAGGAGGAAGGACGGAAGTGCGACTTCCTAAAATTCAGTAGGGGTCAAAATGCAATTTCCCTAAAATTTGGGCTAGTTGACTATCCTTGAAACTTGGAGGGGCTAAACTACAATTTTGGACTAGGTGGTCTGAAAAATTGTTTTCGCATCATATTACTCAGTTTTGTAAACTGTATAGATCGGTCCGATCTGATCTTCGATCGGAAGTATGATGGAGCCACGATGATGTAGCTGAACCGAATTTTCATACGGGACTGGGCCTGACCCAGGCCCATTGGGCCGGATTCGGAGACCGTCAACCGTCAACCGTTGAAGTGCCAATTTCTCGTGAAATTGGTCGGAGCCAGGCGCCTAGACGCCAGCAAGGTACCAAATCAAACATCCTATGTATGTTTATTTGTTATTATTGTTATGTATTGACCGTTCCCGTTGCAAAATTTTGAAATCTTCCGCTGCGCCCCGGGAGCGGGATCCGGATCTGCCGATGCGCCAACAGTGGTATCTTGTTTCGGGCCTGTCCCGGACGGCCCGGGGGGCTTAAGCCAATATTTGATATTGGTTCCGTTTGGTTGGACCAAAATTAATTTTTGATGTTTTTGAGATTTTGGACCTAAAATTGTTTTAGGCCCAATTTGATGCAATTAAAAATGACAAAATTTGATTTTATTTATAAAATATGATTTTATATTTAAAATATGATTTTGTTGAAAAATATCAAATTTGATTTGATTAATTTATTTCTGTCAATTATTTGAATTGAGTATGTTTGGGATGATCGAGAGTCGTGCCCAATGTGTTAGGTGTATGCTAGGTTTTACAAATTTTGGTTGTAATATTGTTGATATCAATTTCAAAGTGGGCCTGGTTTATGGCCTGTTACCACCCCTTTAAAATTATATCCCTACTTGTCATGGCTATTTAAATGTAAATATTAGACTTAGTGGGAGGACTTTTTGAAGATGGTGGAGATGATGATCAAAGATATTGAAGACCGAACATTTGTAAAACTGGAAGCTAATGTAATAGGATTGCATTTGCATACTGCATTTCACCTAGGACTGGACCTAAATCCGTGCTTGGCAACCACGGATCGCATAGCTCTCGCTTATCGATCATCCCAATTGTATATGCGATATATATATATGTTGAATCCGCGTTTTTAAATTTGATTTAAAATTATTGAGACCAAATTTCAAAATTAAAATCCCTCATTTTAAATTTGATTTAAAATTTATATCAAAATTAAAAGTTTATTCGATAAACTAAGGGAATTTAAATATTGTTTAAAATTTCCTACCTTCCATCAACAATGGGTATACGTCGATGCTACCCGTATACATGGCCCGGCTCATATTATTGAGGGGATTATGTATGTCGGAAATCTGTACACGCCATTGACACTTGCTGGGAGTCGGTTGGAACTCCCTTTAACGTTGGCTCATATTATTGGGGACGTTAAGGGGACCGTCCATCACGACTCAACATTGATGGGTCATCTTGACACGTGATAGTAATCGGCGTCATATTATTGGGCCCTTACTGGACGTGAGATAAATACATGGAGGTTGCACCTGTTGCAATTGGACTCTACCTTTTGAGGGTCATGGTTGGCTGATATTATTCGGGACCATGATTTCTTGATTGGACTCTGTGTAGCCACTAAGGAAACTTTCTTTCTCGATTTCATTAGAGGGTGGTGAAATCGTTAAAATAGTGGGAGGGTAATTCAAAAAACTAAATGACCTTGTTTTATGTCTTAGCGTTTTTCATAAATAGTCTGTAATGCATGTCTGTCTTTCTTTTCAGTATAAACTGCTATTACAATGTCTTCAATCAAAAATCCACTTGCTGCTATACTGGATAGCAACAAGTTCACTGGTTTGAACTACCAAGATTGGCTTCGAAACCTCAAAATTGTTTTGGCTTCGGAGAAACTTCTCTACACGCTAGAGAAGATTCCTCCGAAGTAAGCCCCTGCCGATTCCAGTCCTGAGGAACTGGAAAAGCTGGACAAATGGTGGGACGACGAGCTTAAGGCACGGTGTTATGTGATAGCATCGATGTCCAACGAAATGCAGCGGCGCTTTGAGAAGATGGAGTATGCTGCTGGCATACACCTTCATCTCAAGGAGCTGTATGGGGAGAACTCTCGGACTGAGAGGTTCACTACTGTCAAGGAGCTCATGACAAGCCGCATGCGCGATGGGACTTCGGTCCGCGAGCATGGGGTTCGTATTATTGGGCTCATTGCGAAGCTAGTAGGCCTTGATATCACGCTTCCACATGAGCTGTCTGTGGATCTGATTCTCCTCTCACTCCCTGCTGCATTCGACCCCTTTGTGGTCAACTTTAACACGAACAAGCTGGAAGCCACCCTTGAAGAGGTGGTGAACATGCTTGTCGTGTTCGAGGGGACCATACAGAAGGACAAGCCCATCCTCCTTATGGGCTCTTCTTCCTCTGAGAAGAAGGGGCCCAAACGCAAGGGTAAGAAACGTTATGCCCCTGCGAAGAAGGAAAAGCCCGCCAAGAAGCCAAATGCAAGGACTTCAAAGCCAAATAAATCTGAGGATGTTTGCCACCACTGCCACAAGCCTGGGCACTGGAGGAGGAACTGCAAGGAGTACCTCGAGCAGTTGCGAACTGCAAAAGGTATGTTTTGCATTGAAATAAATATGTCTCTTAATTCGACTTCTTGGGTACTTGATACCGGATGTGGATCTCATATCTGCAATGATTTGCAGGTAATGACAAAATCCGGCGTCTTAGAGAGGGTGAGACCCACTTGAGGCTTGGCAACGGAGCAAGGGTTGCTGCTGTAGCTATAGGAGATGTTTATTTATTTCTGTCTTCAAATTTTAAGTTGTTATTGAGAAACTTTTTATTTGTTCCCGAATTAATAAAGAACATTATTTCTGTTTCTATGCTTGATAGTGATGGATATTCTTGTCATTTTGCCAATTCGATTTTCAATATATACAAGAATGAATGTTTGATTGGAATTGGGGAACGCGAAAACGATCTATACACCTTAAAATTAAAAGAAGTTCCAACTCGCGATGTGGAAACACATACAACAACTATTAAAAGGAAAAACGATAGCTTGAACCCGGCACAACTTTGGCATGCTAGTCTAGGTCATATTTCCTTGAATAGGATGAACAAGTTGGTTAGGAGTGACATGTTTGATATGTCTGACATTAACTCCCTACCGACTTGTGAGTCTTGTCTCAAGGGAAAAATGACTAAACAACCCTTCACGGGCAAGCTTGAACGTGCTCAAGGCCTATTGGATTTGATCCACACTGATGTGTGTGGCCCACTTAGCATTGGTACTAAGTACGGTCACACATACTTCATCACCTTTACCGATGATCACTCTAGGTATGGGTACTTGTACTTAATGAAGCACAAGTCTGAATCCTTTGAAAAGTTCAAAGAATTCAAGGCTGTAGTAGAAAATCACTTGGGAAAAAGTATTAAAACACTTTGATCCGATCGAGGTGGAGAATACTTGAGTGCCGAATTTCAAGACTATCTTAAAGAGAATGGTCATTGGGTATCCAAAGAATTCTATTGGATACTTCTTCTACTATCCCAATGAAACAAAAGTGTTTGTTTCTAGAAATGCCACCTTTCTGGAAAGGGAGTTTCTACTTGATAGAAAAGGCAAGATAGTAGAACTCGAAGAGGTTCGAGAACCATATGAAGTACCAAGTGAATCTCCCGCACCACAAGAGCCAATACCAGAAATGGTCGCACCTAGGAGATCTGAAAGGGTTCCTAGGTCCTGTTAGATATGGTTTACTCCTTGAAGATGATCAAAGTGATCAAACTATTGGATGTGATCCAAGAACTTTCAAGGAGGCAATTTCCGATGCTGATTCTAATTTGTGGCTTGAAGCAATGCAATCTGAGATTGACTCGATGCATTCAAACGAAGTTTGGACTCTTGTTAATCCTCCCGAAGGAATAGTTCCTATTGGGTGTAAATGGATATACAAGAGAAAACTTGGGCCTGATGGAAAGGTACTGACCTACAAGGCACGACTGGTCGCGAAAGGTTACACTCAAAGGCAAGGTGTTGACTAACCTTTTCACCAGTCGCAATGATCAAGTCAATTAGAATCCTACTAGCCATAGTCGCATGGTACGACTATGAGATATGGCAAATGGATGTGAAAACTGCGTTCCTTAATGGAAACATTAAGGAAGAGATCTATATGACGCAGCCTGAGGGTTTCACATCTGTAGGAAGTGAGCATAAAGTATGCAAACTTCAGAGATCGATCTACGGTCTCAAACAAGCATCGAGAAGTTGGAACCTGAGATTCGATGAAACAAATGCTCGGACTCACCCAAGCTACCTATATCGATCCATACTTAAGCGGTTCTCTATGGAAGAGTCCAAGAGAGGACACCTACCTATGTGCCACGGGGTCACTCTATCTAAGTCTATGTGTCCGAAGACTGATGAGGAGATAGAGAGTATGACACGTGTGCCATATGCCTCGGCAATAGGTAGTATTATGTATGGCATGATCTCGACTAGACCGGATGTCGCATATGCTCTGAGTTTCACGAGCTGCTACCAGGCCAACCCCGGCCAATTGCATTGGAAGGCCGTGAAGGGATATTCTTAAGTACTTACGAAGGCTAAGAATATGTTCATGATCTAGTGGGGGTGGTGAACTGAAACTGGAAGGCTACACTGATTCTAGCTTCCAATGTGATGTGGATGATTCGAAGTCAACCTCTGGATTTGTATTCATGCTCAATGGTGGTGCTGTCTCTTGGAAGAGTTCCAAGCAAGACACCATCGCGGATTCAACCACTGAGGCTGAGTACATCGCAGCATCATCTGCTGCGAAAGAGGCGGTTTGGATAAGGAATTTCGTCCAAGAATTGGGCGTAATCCCTGAAGGAGTTGGTCCAGTCCCGGTGTACTGCGACAACACGAGTGCCGTTGCACAAGCAAAGGAGCCTAGGTCTCACCAAAGATCCAAACATATACTGAGAAAATACCACATAATCTGGGATATTGTGGCTAGAGGTGACATAGCAGTCGAGAGAGTCGCCTCTGCAGACAACATTGTTGATCCACTTACGAAGCCCTTGCCAGGACCGTTGTTTGAAAAACATCGCGAAACAATGGGACTGCGTCTGTTGAGTAGTTGGCTTTAGGGCAAGTGGGAGATTTTTATAGTAGATGCCCAACTAGCCAACTTGTGGCGTGTGGGTTCTTATTGACTCTTTGTGTAACGATCTTTATTTATGAAATTTGTATTCTTTTATGGCATTCTTTATCTTCATTATTTTATAATGTTAACAATTGCGTTGGATAAAGACCTATAATGCACCATAGTGTATGTTAGATGTGATAGTGGATATGATGGCTATCATGAAACACATCTAATACTCACTGTGTATTCTAAACTCGTTCCTAGTCGATTGGGTCGTCAAAATGAGGATAAGGCCGACCGAGCTTTAGACTAGCATCTGCGATGTGAAGTACCACGTTTCATTGGTAGGAAACATTGTGATGTTCTGAGCATGCAGATGGATAGTGACCTAGTGATATATCGAACTACCCTCGTTCGGACTTTCCAAGTGGTTACCATTTGTCGAGTGGATAAGTCCGAGGTCTTGGTTGTACAGATTAGCCCTCATTACTCGAAACGTCATTGAGACTCTACGTGATAGATGCTTCACTTTGACCCGTTTATCGACTTAGTTGGGGTCATCAGGTGGCGGGATTGGGTGAGGTCCCGATGCATGTAGGAGTCAATGCTTCGTTGTCGAGGATTCATCGCTCGCCTTTGTGCGTGGATATCCTATGCTATCTGAGGAGATAATAGTGTGATAAATCTCTGGCCAGAGTACTAGATGTGTTTTAGGTAAATGGGTTTACCTAGTAACACACGCGATGTCACTATTTGATCTCCAAGATGTATGCATGGTTATTGGATCTCTAGCGACTCTCGATTTACCAATGGTCGTTGATTTGATCAGGATATATGTGTTGAAAGGACCGTACTGTACGCTAACCATGACCGACTGGTTCTTGCAGGCACTATCAGTGATACCTAGGGGATCATGGGGCGATGTTGCTAGGCGCTTTATCATGATTCGATGGGTCAGTCCGAAAATGTGTTTTCGGAGTCGCAATTGTTGTGGGCCCACGGCTAGCTGTATCCCTGAACCATTGAGGGTCACACAAGTACTGGCTTCTCGATTCCCGCACAGAAATTGAGCTCAATTTGTTGAGCATAGGAGGAGGAAGGATGGAAGTGCGACTTCCTAAAATTCAACAGGGGTTCAAAATGCAATTTCCCTAAAGTTTGGGCTAGTTTGACTATCCTTGAAACTTGGAGGGGCTAAACTGTAATTTTGGACTAGGTGGTCTGAAAAAATTTTTTTGCATCATAATACTCAGTTTTGTAAACTGTGTAGATCGATCCGATCTGATCGTCGATCGGAAGTATGATGGAGCCACGGTGATGCAGTTGAACCGAATGTTCATACGGGACTGTGCCTTACCCAGGCCCATTGGGCCGGTTCAAGCCCATCACAAGTCTATAAATACATGACCCAGGGTTTGCATGACACAACTATACTACTCCAAAAACCCTAAAGTAGCCGCCCCCTCTCCTCCTTTCTCCACACGGCCGCCTCCCCCTCCCTCGCGCCGCCCCCCGCCGTCGTGCGCCGCCGCCTTCCGTGGTTGGACTTGTTCCGACCGTCTTGACGTGGAGATTCCGTCCGTGAAACATTTGTCGTGTTTTCTAGTGCAGACCGACAAAGGTATCGTGATTTCAGTCGTGGACCGTATTTGGAGAACGACAACCGCCAACCGTTGAAGTGTCAATTTCCTCGTGAAATTGGTCGGAGCCAGGCGCCTAGACGCCAGCAAGGTACCAAATCAAACATCCTATGTATGTTTATTTGTTATTATTGTTATGTATTGACCGTTCCCGGTGCAAAATTTTGAAATCTTCCGCTGCGATCCGGGAGCGGGATCCGGATCCGCTGATGCGCCAACACGCGTATCACGACAACACGTCATATAACAACTAACGCTTCTCAGCTCCTCAAGACAACAGGTTCGTAACAACAACAAAATTCCTGAAGTCGGGGCAGATTCCAGCACCTCTCAAATCTGAAATCGATCTCGTGCTCCGAAAGCAAATCCAGGAACCTCGTCCGGAAAGGCGTCAAAGCTATCGAGCAATAGGGAAAAACCATTAATACCTACTACTCAAACTAGCCAAACACTCCAGCACTATCTCACGGGAAAAACAACTCACGACGGCAGGAGTACTAACAGACACAACATCACTCGAACAAGTGGGGATCGAATCAACCCACGCTCAACACGCGGAGTAAAAACACACTCGGGTGATGTTCTCGTGTCAACATACTCACGCAGGAATATGTAAAACAAGGAAAAGTCTTGCGATAACTCTTTCGGTACATCTCCAGCTTTTTATCACCACGACATGGTCACATGTGCACGCTAGAGTCCCGAGTGCTGAGATGAAAAGACTGTCTAAATCTAAACGCATTCGGTGGCTGATAATCCTTTCGCTAGAACTGGGCAGGGGAAAAGTAGTATCTACGAGGAACCTCCAGAAGAATCCTGCTTCGACACTCTGATCACAAAGTACCATCCTCAATGGCTATTGTTCCATCCACAGCATCTGCAAGGGAGGAAAGGAAGGCTGCTACACCAATGGGTGAAGGTCATCTCTCCAGTCTTTCAAAAATCTATCCAGCTTCATCCTCACACGTCCAGCAACAAGAGAAACACAGGCGAGAAGGAAAAAGAACTGCCTCGCACACACAGTCACCTTCAAATCCCCTTGCACCGTGATCACACTCACGCTCCTTGATGCTGTATAACAACTCAGGGATGTACTTCTGATGGAAGGCAGCACGAAAACTTCTCTCATGAGGCTACTGCACTCATCTCTGCCTTCGCTAGCGAAACATCTCACCACCAGCGCTGTGAAACTTCCTCTCAACTGGAACGTCGTCAAACTCAGCCTCGTCTCATCCTCATGCTACACACGGTTGAGCAAACCCACCAAGTGCTCTAGACATTCCTTGGCTGCAAGATCACCTTCAGCACCATTGAAGGTAGGAGGATCATCCACAGGAACCTAGTCCAAACTAACTCCACGACATCAACTCGCCGAGTCACAAGCTCCACCTCAGCTTCAGCCTGTCTAGCACAACGGCGCAAAGGAACTCTCGGCTGAGGAACATTATCCTCACCACTCGAACTCTCAGCTTGACTATCACCTGTCTAACAGCTCTACCTCTACCTCTCGTAGGAAACATCTAGGAGGCACACAAAGGTAAGAATAAACAAAGCAGGTAAACATGTAGTGTAGCACATGCAGGAGGACAAATACAATGCCTAGACTCGAGTGTGGTAGAAAGGAAATGAGCTTATCCCAATTTAAGCTCTGATACCAAAATTTCAGGCCCGGTGCTTGAACAAAGATACAACACGCAAAACACGGAACATAAAAAGTGGCTAAAAATGTTTCTTTTTTTTTTGCCTGAACTTAAAATATAGCATTCAACATAAGTTTATACTCAAAACACGATTTCGAATAAAAGCCACAACATAATACGCCACGAAACAATATATATACATGCCTCCGAATAAGTCAAGTCAATATACATGACTACACAGGGCATTCTCTAGCAATGACTCGATAGAGCATATATATATATATATATATAACTGGGAACCCATACCTGAGACTGCAACAGCAGCCTCACTCACGGACCAGCTTAACTATCTGAAAAAGGCCTGCAATGTCCAATACACAGCCAAAGCAGCCCCAAGGGAAAACAAACGAGGTTAAACCTCAGTACGAAGAGCAATCAACAACAACTAACAACAGAGAATGTGCATAAAGCGTGCAATGCATGAGAAAGGTGAAAGCATTATAGGGGCTCAAGGGGCGACTCGACAGCTGGGAATACAACATACACAGTAACGAACCAACAACTGGATGAAACAAGGCTCTCAAAACAACTCGACAGCCGGATATACAGGGCTTGCAGAATAACTCCACGGCTGGAATTACAGAGCTTACAGGAATAACACATAGCTGGCTATCAGAACAGAAGTGATCACCGATCATGTGAGAGAAGTGGAACTACCCGAGCGCTAAATCACACATGGTACCATAAGCAAGCTAGAACAGTTCAACCCGCTGGTGCCCAAGATCATGAGAGTGTGGGAGCTCCCACTCCGTCCCATAGCAGCACAACCGAGAGTGTGGGAGCTACCTACTCTGTCTCCTTACCGCACAGTCGAGAGTGTGGGAGCTACCCACTCCGTCTCAGGCCCTCTCAAAAAAAGCTACCTAATGCTCACAGATTTGCAAAAACATATGGCCAAAATTAGTATGATCTCTACAATAGTTAACAACTAGCCAAGGATATAAGCTCAACCCACATAAACAACATGTGGATAACAAAAGGGGAAGCTTAGCTTAGGAAACAGAATGCGGGTAACGAGAAGGGGGAGCTCAATATTCCATGCGTGTATGCGATATTAACCAACAGACACAACATACAATAATCATAAGAAGAAGCAGCACGGAAAAAAATTGATAGCATATAACATGCTGCTGAACAGCATAAGCAAACTGCTACTGAAGCAGCACGCATGCAGAAATAGAACAACACAACTCAGGAAAAATCATGCGCCGCCAAACTTAGGACGCAGCTCATAGATATGAGGCCTACATCCTCCTCAAGCATGCAGCGCGGCTACAAAGCCCGTGCATAAAAGCTACAACATGCATAATACCACTCAACGCATGCACAAAAAGTTACAGCAGTCAAACAATTACACAACTCAGGCAACAACAGGCCTAGCAGAGCTCAGCAGATTACCTCAACGTGGCCTACGCATAATAGTACTATGGGTACAGCCCACATAGCTACGATATGTACTCATGCCTAACATCAAAGCTGGAACTACAAGCTCAGCACTCGTGCCTTACGCAGGTCTTGGCAACTACCTCAACACAAGCTCTACGCTGCACTCAGCCCAGCGTACAGCTCAGCACGTAATTGCTACCATCTCTTTCTTCCAACAGCTTGCGTCCCAACAGATCACGCTCCTTGCAGATATCCGCTACAACGACACCAGATAACACGTCCATAGCAGTACAGGTTTTCAACAGATTACGCCTGCGGCAGCTCACAACTCACAGCTACCATAGCGTTAACTGATCACCGTCCAGACTAGTTTATGCACTGGATCAGCTCACGAGACCAATAGCTCTCTCAGAACCTGCTCCTCGCTAATAGTTTACGACCAAGCTGATGACTCCTAACAGCTCAGGCCTCAACTCTAAACCTGGATCAGCCCTCGTGCGCTAACAGCTCTTGCGCACTACTCCAGCTTTAGAATACAATCCGTTCTCACCAGAACTGACCCTCACTAACAGCTTTCACTAGGGACAGCAGAACAGATCACACCAATTCAGCACTATGGTAAACTGTGCAGTAACACCCATCAGCTTACAACAGCACAGCGCGCAGCAATAGTCTAGATCAAACACTGGATAGCCTACACGTACTGGACAGTTGTCTCCGAAGCTGGAACTCTCAACAGCTCACGTCCAGTCTGCTAACTACGATCAGTTCTTTCCTAAGCTGAAGACCACCATAGCACTGATCTACACATTACACTGCTACCAGCTAAAATCTAAGCTGCTATCTCTAAAACAGCTTGCGACTGCCAACCCAGCTCACAATCTCTAGAACAGCACAGAGCATTCAGCTCAGCCTATGATCTCCGGAACAGCTTGCGCCACCATATCTTAGCTCATGCCGACCAGCTCAGGTCACGCATATCCACAATAGCTCACAGCCCTCAGGGCAGCGCTTACTGTTCATCTAGTTCACACCAGCATCATTATCTATAGTTCGCACTACTCAACTTGGGATGCTCTCCACAGCTTACGACGTCCAAAACTATCCTCTAAGCTCACAGATCACAGCGCATGAACCTGGAGAAGCTCACGATCCCAGAACAGATCACGCCTGCTTTTTTTGCTACACCATACCCCTATGCTGCAAACAGCTCACAGACTCATCATCATTTGTTCATACCAGATTACGCCTAATCTGGTCCACTTCAGCTGCTACTCCCTAAGCTGGTCTATCTAGATTAGTTAACCACTAATCTGGACTAATTATGCCATTAATCATCTTGGCTAATTACAGTCCTCATAGTTATTCACTCAACTAATCTATTCAGCTCTCGGCTCTCATATATGTGAGTGAATCTATGCATGAGAAATATATCAATTATAGTGTATAAACTCTCGTGTTTTCTCACACACAGAGAAGTGCCTCTTCTAAAGCTTATATGCTCAACAGTCGACTTTTACGATTAAGCTCCTCTGATATCATAGTCGACTGCTTCGCTCCTAATCTATTTTCTTACCGTGGTGAGGACTATCTTATTCTCACACTCTCGTCTCTTTGTCGTAGTTTCTTTTCTCTCGTCCACGCGCTTCATCAGTTCAGCTTGAATATATGTATAGTCTCTGGTTATGTTACCGTTGGACACAATCTCCTAGTTGTTGAGAAGCTTCTGTAAAGTTTCTAACATTGTATCCTTCTTGTCCTTTCATCGTACATAGATAGGTGAGGCCATTTAATGTTCTTTGTACTTGATTTGAAACTAATGTAGACATGTCAAAGCAAATCAGTTTGAACTGCTTTAATTCATTCTTCGAGAAATCTCGTGTTCAAATTTCTTTGCTCGTCCAAGTTGATATGCTTTTAGTTGATCTTTTTTGAGTAATTCCTGCTGACTCTTGCTTTGATCTTCTGTGAAGAAGAGCAGCTTAGAAAAGAAGAACAAAACAACTCATAGCTGTACAAATAAGGGTCCAAGCAGATCATAGCTGTACAGTGCAGAACGAAACAGCACAGAGCTGTACGAAGCATATTAAAGCAGAAAAAAACGGTATCAAGCTGATTAGAGAAAGAACAGCTTATAGGGAGCTTAGTAGAGGATCAGCTCAGGGACCAGCTCATAGAAACAGCGTAGTATATCAGAACAGATGTGAGACCTGAAATTGAAAGATTAATTTGGTTGGAATTAATCGGATTTTAGAGATTTCTGGTGGTTCAGATCTCTGTTTGGAAGTTTCGTTGGTATTTTCGGGTCAGATTTCACATTTTAAGAAATTCTGGAAGTTTTTGTACTATTGAGTAGAGATCTGGTTGTGAGATCTGGTTTTGTTGTGTTTTGTGAAGTCTGGTAGTGTGTTTGTATCCAGCCGCTGCTCTATTTTGTTTGTTGAGGGCAAAACGATAGAGTTTTGATAAGTTGGATACGGCACCATTTGGATTAGTTGCTGCGACGCCGTTTTGGATATTGCGATTGGTACCAGATGAGAGCAAACTTTAACGATGGTCAACTCTACTGTAGCTTGCGTCTGGTTATTTTGCGCGAGAGCTAGCGTCTGGATGACGTAGGTTGTGCATCGTCGTTTTGTTTAGCGCTAAGGAATCCAGACGAGGGGTTAGCGACCAGCTGTTGGGTCTGTGCGACGTCATTTACGTAAGTTGGAACGCAGCATTTTGATACAACGTCTGGTACCAGCTTTTGGTTTGTGGAGCATCCAGTCGTTGGGTTGTCCAGCTTTTGGGTTTGAGGACAAGTCGCAAGTAGCGAGTGACGTGTCACTTTGCGACGTCGTTTTGTGTTGTTGAGATTTATTAGTTATGGGATTCAGCAGCTGTTGGTTGTTGCAACTGCTGGTTGAGATTTCAGTAGCGCAACTGCTGGTTTTGTCGGTGGACATGTTTAACCAGATTTCAGCCGTTGCGAGTTATATTTATAGGAAGACTTGGTCTTCGATTTGAGATACCAGATCCCATACTTAGCGAAATATTCTCTCGATTGTCGACCTCTGTTCTTCGAACCCTAGTACTGTTCACCGTTGATTTTATCCGGTGATTCCCATCGTTTCCGGCCATTGTTTGATACGTTTGAGGTAGCGTTGGACTCCCCTCGAGAAGCTCTTCCATCCTATACCCGTTTTGGAGGCGGTTGGGGGCTGGAGCAGAAGCACGAAGTTGTTGGTTTAGCTCGTGCATTTCGTAGTTCAGGTACAACTTCGTTAATTCGATGAGATCTTGTTCCTAGCCTAGAATTGAGCTTCCTGTTGAGTTATTGTGTAGGATAATAGCTGGTTGAGTGTGTGTAGCTCCCATCGTGCTTTATGTGTATTAGTGTCCCTGTGATTTATGCCCTTTCGTAGTTCAGGTACAACTTCGTTAATTCGATGAGATCTTGTTCCTAGCCTAGAATTGAGCTTCCTGTTGAGTTATTGTGTAGGATAATAGCTGGTTGAGTGTGTGTAGCTCCCATCGTGCTTTATGTGTATTAGTGTCCCTGTGATTTATGCCCTGTGTGCTTCAACAGGTTGATATTCAGATTTCTCGGGACCTTTGCTTGTTATAATTGGTGCACATAAAGTATAAGGTAAGGATCTAAGCTTGATGTAGCTGGGAATTGGCGTGAGATTTAATGTTAGATGGCTGCTGGTGCTTTGCCGTGGATGTTGCTTTGTGCATACGTGATTGTTGTTGATTTTAGCTGCTATGTTTATGCATACACGCATTTCCCATAATGCATTCATATTTCTTTTGCATCCATTGCTTTGTATCTCGTTGTATTGCTGTTGTTTCTTACCAGGATGCGAGGGCGAGCGGCAATACCGCACTCTCATCTCCCTGCTGGGATCTGTTAGCCACCATGCGTCGAGTGGTTAACTACCACAGTTCATGGGCGAGGCAACAACAGGTTGAGTTGTTTGTTGCATCTGGTATTTGGGTGTAGTGTCAAGGTGATTGGCTCATTACCACACTTTGAACACACCCCGTGGCCACTGATTCGTTGCTGATCTTGTGGAGCTATGTTTGAGTTCCTTGGCTCCCTGTTCGGTTGTAGCCTTCAGCGGTTATCCGGTGTCTCATGCATAGCATCTGCATTTTATCTTATGCATTTCCTTTAGCTGTTTCAGTTGCTCTCCATACTGGTGGGTTTGACCCCATGTCCCTCGGGGGCTTGGTTGTTTTCTCTGTTTGTGTTGTTTTCAGGGAATCCAGGTTTTACCGTTGGTCATGGTTTTAACCTAGCTGGTGGCGCCCCAGGAGGTGGTTAGAGTATCCCAATGGCGTAGAGCATATTTATATGTATCAGTATAGTTAGCCAGGGGATGCCCTGTGCTTTGGTGTTGTATTATGTTCTTGGAGTCTGATACATGTTGTTGTTGCTGTTGTTATGCTATACTGTTGGTTGTTTTTATAAACTGGGATATATTTATAGTATCGCGGTATTTTAAATTACATTGTTTAAACCGTCAAGCCAAAAGCGAAAATTTTACCCGCTTTTTGATAGCTTCCGCATGTGTTTGTGTGTTTTTACTCGGTTTAGAGCACGAGGCCTGACATTTTTGGTATCAGAGCTTAAGCTGGGATAATGTAATGCCCAGATATTTTAGAGGCCACAAACTAGAAAGATTTGAGATTGAGGGATTACAATGCTATTCTATTAAACTCTGTTTCTATCGAGTTTCAGATTTCAGATATGTATTGTTTAGATTTTTATCATTTAAGAGCTAAATTTCAGATGTTAGAATGCGATTGCAGCAGCTGTTTAGCCAAGTATAGCAAGTCGATCGAATCCTTTTGTTTTAACTAAAATTGTTCGGTTTTCATATGCATCATTTTATTTTAAAACAGAGCACGCTTTTAGAAGGCTTCGACATATTGAATTAAATGTTTTTCTTCTTCCTTAGGCATTTTAAATCATATATATATAGGATGTTTCTATTAAACTCTGTTTCTATCGAGTTTCAGATTTCAGATATGTATTGTTTAGATTTTTATCATTTAAGAGCTAAATTTCAGATGTTAGAATGCGATTGCAGCAGCTGTTTAGCCAAGTATAGCAAGTCGATCGAATCCTTTTGTTTTAACTAAAATTGTTCGGTTTTCATATGCATCATTTTATTTTAAAACAGAGCACGCTTTTAGAAGGCTTCGACATATTGAATTAAATGTTTTTCTTCTTCCTTAGGCATTTTAAATCATATATATATAGGATGTTAGCTGCTTCATGCATCATTATCTTCAAATCAAATTACCTTCAAAGCGGTGCTCTCTCTTAAGAAACCAAACAAAAGACTTTTAAAGTTTTTCGAAGGAGACGATTGGAGTGTTAGTAGTTGGCTGGATCTCTACTGCGATTGTGTTCAAGAATTCAGGCAAGTAAACTCTGTTTCTTGCTCACTCAGTGAAAGCATATATGAGAATTTTAAAGAAAGGAAGATGGCTTCGGCTGTTCTTCAAAACCAGAAAGTTCATGCTCTGTTTTTATGAAGGTTGCGTTTTACTGTATTTTGATCCAAAGAGATGTTTTAGAAAATGGTTTGATGATGTTCATCCAGTAGATTCTTGAGTTTTCTTCAGAAATTCCATCGAAGTAGCTTACAAGTAGCTTATTCGATCATTTCCAGAAATTTCTTTAGATATTTGAATTCTTCAGACAAAGAAAAACCATCGTCATTCACCTGGTTAAGTCTGAAATCTGGTTCTTATACCACGACTGATATTTCTTTTTTGAAAATATTCTAAGTATAGACTTCAGCTGTCGCATTGTTTGAGTTCAGTAGTTGCGACCAGCAGTCGCACTATTTCATGTTCAGCTGTTGCGTATTTTATTGTTCATCAGCTGACAGTTTGTTCATCAGTTGATAGTTTGTTCATTAGCTGGTAGTTTGTTAATCAGCTATTGGTATTCAGCAGTTGCGTTTGTAAAAATTCAGCAGACGCATTTCCTAGTAAATTTTCCAGCAGTTGCACTTCTTTGTTGAAAATCAGCAGCTGCATTGTTCTCGTAAACCAGCAGTTGCATTTCCTTTGTTAGAATTCAGCAGTTGCGTTGTCTTCGTAACATTCATCAGATGCACTGTTCACCAGCAGATGCATTCCATTTTGATATTTCAGCAGTTGTGTTGTCTTCGTAACATTCAGCAGATGCACTGTTCACCAGCAGATGTATTCCATTTTGATATTTCAACAGTTGCTTTATTTGTTTCTAAGTACTGATCATTTCAGCTGGTATTAGTCTTGCAACTGGTACTGTTCATTTCAGCCGGTATTAGTCTTGCGACTGGTACTGTTCATTGCAACTAGTTACTGTTCATTCTTCGTTTTCTTCAACAGATAATGAAATTTCAGAATTTGATTTCTTATTCATTCCCGCTTCAGTTCAAAAGATTATTCGATTCAATTGAACAAGATTTGAGAGCTTTTGTTCAGTTTTCATCTTCGTAAATTCTACAGAGAAATCCCTTGAAGTTCCAGAACATCATTAGACAAGAGAAAACCAGTAATTCGTACAAGAGAGAAAGAAAACAGATTTTAGAAAGAAAAGAAAGAGCAGAACGATGTTTTAGAAAATATTTTAAGTTATGACAACAAAGAGGGTCCCCAGAAGAAGGGTGAGTGCGCGGCTGACGAACCGTGTGCCCTTTCAACCAGAGGAAGATCAGGTTTATAGGAGTTTGATCAAACGAATTGGACCAAATGTTTAAAGTGTTGTCATAATTTTAGAAAATGAAAGAAGAGCGCAAGTGTGATTTTAATCACAGCTCTAGATATGTTTGAAGAAAATGATTTCAGAATTGATTATGTTTTATCCTTTCAGTTCTTTCCAGATTTCTCAGTTATGTATTGCGCGTGTTCATTCTAAAGCGTATTCAGATTCCAGATTCCATTACTTGTATTGCATGATTTCGTTCCTTCAGATTTTACCTGCTAAGCCTTTGGCTCATTAGTTTTCAATCAGTGCAGGTAATGAGCAGTAGGAAGCTGGATAGGGGGTAGCTGATCGGATGATGTGTTTATCGTGGACATCTTCCGTTGTTACTTTTCAGATTTTGATGTACATGTTAGAGTAGATGCCCAACTAGCCAACTTGTGGCGTGTGGGTTCATAGACTCTTGTATATGACAATATTTATATATGATATTCGCATTTATTTATATGGCATTCTTTAATTTCATTGTGTTGTATGATGATTAACAATTGCGTTGAGTAAAGACCTAGAATACACTAAAGTGTATGTTAGATGTGATAGTGGGTATGACGGCTATCATGAAACACATCTAATACTCACTGTGTATTCTGAACATGTTCCAAGTCGATTGGGCCGTCAAAATGAGGATAAGGCCGCCCGAGCTAGAGACTAGTATCTGCGATGCGAAGTACCATGTTTCATTGGTAGGGAACATTGTGATGTTCTGAGTATGCAGATATATAGTGACCTGGTGATATATCGAACTACCCTCGTTCGGACTTTCCAAGCGGTTACCATTTTTCGAGTGGATAAGTCCGAGGTCTTGGTTGTACTGATTAGTCCTCACGACTCGAAACGTCATTGAGACTCTACATGATAGGCATCTCACTTTGACTCGTTTGCCGACTCACTTGGGGTCATCAGGCGGCGAGATTGGGTGAGACCCCGATGCATGTAGGAGTCGATGCATCGTTGTCGAGGATTCACCGCTCGCAGACATGCGTGGATATCCTATGCTATCTGAGGGGATAATAGTGTTATATCTCTGGCCAGAGTACTAGAAGTGTTTTAGGTAAATGTGTTTACCTAGTTACACTCGCGATGTCACTATTCGATCTCCAAGATGTACGCATAGCTATCGGATCTATAGCGACTCTCGATTTACCAATGGTCGTTGATCTGATCGGGATATATGGATTGAAAGGACCGTACTGTACGCTAACCACGACCAACTGGTTCTTTCAGACACTATCAGTGATACCTAGGGGATCATGGGGCGATGTTGCTAGACGCTCTTACCATGATCCGTTGGGCAAGTCCAGAATTGTGATTCCGGAGCCGCAATGGTTGTGGACCCACGGCTAGCTGTATCCCTGAACCATTGAGGGTCATACAAGTAGTGGATTCGAGATTCCCGCACGGATACTCAGCTCAATGTGTTGAGCGTGAAAAGAGGATTTTGGGGAGTACGACTTCCTAAAAGTCAACAGGGGTCAAATCGGGATTTCCCGCTGTTGAAGGGCAAAACGGTCATTTTGCACTGGGGTTCTGAAAAATGGTTTTTCAGATCATAGTATTCAGTTTTGGAAACTGAGTCGATCGGTTCGATCTGATTGGAGATCGGAGTTACGATGAAGTCTCGGTGATGGGGATGAACCGAATGTTCATCCGTTGGACCCGGGCCCGTTGGGCCGGATCCAAACCCATCACCAAGTATACTTAATGTAGACTTAGACTCATTAACTCACTAATCACTTCACACACAACCCTAACCCTAAGTGTGCGCCGCCCTCCCTCCTCTCCAAAAGCCGCCGCCGCCGCCGCCTCTCTTCGCCGGAAATTGTTCCGGCCAATCTTGACGAGGAGAATCCGTCCGTGCCGATCTCGTCAGGCCTTCTAGTGCAGGCTGACGAAGGAATCCCGTCTCCGGTCGTGGACTTGATTGACGTTGTCTACCGCAATCTACCGTGAAGTGCCGGTTTACTCGAGAAACTGGTCGGAGCCAGGCACGAGTTGCCAGCAAGGTATTCTACAAAACACCCTATGAATGTCATAGATTTGTTTATTGTTTTATTGTATTGATCGTCTCCTGGTAAATTTTTTTCTTCCGCTGCCTCGCCGGGAGGCATGATCCGGATCCGCCGTGGCCACCCAACAGTGGTATCAGAGCCAAGGTTTTCGGATCTGATCAATACAGTATTGCCATATTGTATCTAACATCTCAAATTTCAGATCGGAAAAATCAAAAATTTGATACGGCCGCCGCGGCGGTGCCCCATCCCTCGCGCGCACGAGTGCGCGCGAGTTGCACGCTGGCCACGCAATGCTGGCCTCGTCCATCGCAATCGTTGCGTTGTTGTTGGGCGACGCTTGGCGCCGCTTCACGCGAGATGGCCGGCCGTTGGAGCAGCGCTGATTGCGCGAGTGTTGGGCGGCGTCGCGCGCTGCTGGCCACGCAGGAGATGCGCGCTGGTCGCGCATCACGGCCATGCTGGTCGCGCGAGAGGCGATGCCTGGTCGCATGTCGGCCGATGAACTCGCGTGGATGCGCGCTGCTGGACGCACAACGTGCGCATGGTTGCGTCGCGCTTGTCGCGGCCGCACGGCCTTGTGTCGCGCGCAAAATTCGTGGTGGCGGCCGCCGGCCGGCCGCCGATCCGACGATGTCGTGACGGCTAATTTCTTCTAGGGTTTAGTTCGGGCCTGTCCCGGGCAGCCCGTGAAGTTTTCGGGCCGATATACGATACCGAGCCCGTTTTGGTCGATTTTGAAATTTTAAGATTTTTGGGCCTAGAATTGTTTTAATCCCAATATGATACAATTAAAATTAGTAAAATGTGATTTTAATTATAAAATATGATTTTATAATGAAATATGATTTTGTTGATTAAAATTCGATTTTATCGACAAAATGCGATTTTATTATGAAATGCGATTTTTGATTAAAATATTGAATTTGCGATAAATAATTAGATTATTTGATTTATGCATGTTAATTAGATTATCTGCATGATTGGGATGATCGAGAGCCGTGCCCAATTTGTTAGGTGTATGCGATAGGTTTTTGTGATTCGGTTTGTAAATATTTTGATTATCATTTAAAGTGGGCCTGTTTGTGGCCCATTCCCACCCCTTGATAAATGTATCCCTTGTATGTCATGATATATTTAAATGTAAATTACTAGATTTAGTGGGAGGACATCCGAAGATGGTGGACAATGACGATCAAGATATTGAAGACCGAAGATCTGTAAAACCGGAAGCTTTGTAATAGGATTGCATTGCATATTGCATTACCCCTAGGATTGGACCCAGGTCCGTGGTATGTTGATATATAGTTTAATTGAATCCGCATGTTGCATGTTTTAAATTTGATTTAAAATAAATGCATGAGACCAAAGTTTTTCAAAATAAAATCCCTCGTTTTAAATATGATTTAAAACTTATATCAAGATAAATGTTTATTCGATAAACTAAAGGGTATTTAAATCTGTTTAAATTTCCCTACCTTCCATCAACAATGGGTGTACGTCGATGCTACCCGTATACATGGCCCGGCTCATATTATTGAGGGGGTCATGTATGCCGGAAAGCTGTCCACGCCATTGACAATTGTTGTGAGTCGGTTGGAACTCCCTTTAACGTTGGCTCATATTATTGGGGACGTTAAGGGGACCGTCCTTCACGACTCAACATTGATGGGTCATCTTGACACGTGATAGTAAACGGCGTCATATTATTGGGCCCTTACTGGACGTGAGGTGAATACATGGGGGTTGCACCGGTTGCAATCGGAAACTACCTTTTTGGGGTCATGGATGGCTGATATTATTCGGGTCCATGATCGCTTGATTGGGCTCCGTGTACCCACTAAAGAAACCTGTTTTCTCGATATTAGAGGGCGGTGAAATCGTTAAAATAGTGGGAGGGTAATTCATAAAACTTAACGACCATGTTTTATGTCTTAGCGATTATTTTATATATAGTTAGTAATGCATGTCTGTTTTCCTTTTCAGTATTACTGCATGTATAATGGTTTCGATGAAAAACCCGCTCGCTGCTATAATGGATAGCAACAGGTTCACCGGTCTGAACTACCAAGACTGGCTCCGCAACCTCAATCTTGTATTGGCTTCGGAGAAACTTCTTTATGCGATAGAGAAGAGTCCTCCGAAGGAAGCCCCTGCCGATATCAGCCCTGAGGAGCTGATAACGCTTAAACAATGGTGGTATGACGAGGTTAAAGCTCGGTGCTATGTGATGGCATCGATGTCCAATGAAATGCAACGGCGTTTTGAGAAGACAAAGTATGCTGCTGACATACTTTTTCATCTCAAAGAGCTGTACGGGGAGAACTCTCGACATGAGAGGTTCACGGCTGTCAAGGAGCTTATGAAAATCCGCATGCGCGATGGGACTTCGGTCCGCGAGCATGGGGTTCGTATGATTGGGCTCGTTGAAAAGTTGTCGGGCCTTGATATCGCACTTCCACACGAGCTGTCGGTGGATGTACTTCTCCTCTCGCTACCCGCTGCATTTGACCCCTTTTGTGGTAAACTTCAACATGAACAAGCTGACAGCCACCCTTGAAGAGGTGGTTAACATGCTTGTAGTGTTTGAAGGGACCATAAAGAAGGACAAACCCGTCCTCCTTCTGGGTTCTTCTTCCTCTGCGAAGAGGGGACCCAGACACAAGAGCAAGAAGCGTTCTGCTCCTGTGAAGGAGGAAAAGTCCGCCAAGAATCCAAAGGCAAAGGCTTCTAAACCAAACAAGAGCGAGGATGTTTGCCACCACTGCCACAAGGCTGGGCATTGGAGGAGGAACTGCAAGGAGTACCTCGAGAAGTTGCGAACTGCAAAAGGTATGTTCTACATTGAAATAAATATATCTCTTAATTCGACTTCTTGGGTACTTGATACCGGATGTGGATCTCATATCTGCAATGATTTGCAGGTGATGACAAGAAGCCGACGTCTTAGAGAGGGTGAGACCCACTTGAGGCTTGGCAATGGAGCAAGGGTTGCTGAGCTATAGGAGATGTTCATTTATTTCTGTCTTCTAATTTTAAGTTGTTGTTGAGAAACGTTTTATTTGTTCCCGAATTAATAAAGAACATTATTTATGTTTCTATGCTTGATAGTGATGGATATTCTTGTATGTTTGCTAATTCGATTTGCAATATTTACAAGAATGAATGTTTAATTGGAATTGGGGAATGTGAAAACGATTATACACCTTAAAATTAAAATACGTTCCAACTCGCGATGTCGACGCACACACAACAACGATTAAAACAAAACACGATAACTTGAACCCAGCACTACTTTGGCACGCTAGGCTAGGTCATATTTATCTAATTAGGATGAACAAGTTAGCTAGGAGTGACCTGTTTGATCTGTCAGACATTAACTCTATATCGACGTGTGAACCCTGTCTTAAGGGAAAGATGACCAAGCAACCCTTCAAGGGCAAGGGTGAGCGTGCTCAAGGCCTATTGGATTTGATCCATACTGATGTGTGCGGCCCGTTTAGTATTGGTACTAAATACGGTCACACATACTTCATCACCTTTACCGATGATTACTCTAGGTGGGTACTTGTACCTAATGAAGCACAAGTCTGAATCCTTTGAAAGGTTCAAAGAATTCAAGGCTGAAGTAGAAAATCAACTAGGCAAAAGTATTAAAGCACTTCGATCCGATCGAGGTGGTGAATA
>KQ991088.1:129706-160387 GCA_001598015.1 Dorcoceras hygrometricum | reverse complement strand
TGATGTATGCTCAAGTTTGTACTAGACCTGATATTGCATACATGGTCGGAATGTTGGGGCATTATCAGAGTAATCCGGGTTTATACCACTGGAAAGCTGCAAAGAAAGTGTTGAGGTACCTTGAAGGTACCAAAGAATACATGGTTACGTTCAGACGAACTGATAATTTGGAAGCCATTGGCTACTCTGATTCAAACTATGATGGCTGCATGGACTCAAAAATATCCACTTCAGGATATATTTTCTTGCTAGCGGGTGGAGCTGTATCTTGGAGAAGTGCAAAGCAGTCTTTGACTGCTACTTCCACTATGGAGGCTGAGTCTTGTTTTGAGGCCACCTCATATGGTGTTTGGATGAAGAGTTTCATTTCTGTTCTTAGAGTTGTGGATTCAATTTCTAGACCATTGAGGATATTCTGTGATAATTCAGCTGCTATATTTATGGCTAAAAACAATAAAAGTGGGAGTCGAAACAAGCACGTCGACATAAATTACTTAGCCATAAGAGAACGTGTTAAGGATAAGACAGTGGTCATTGAACACATTAACAGTGAATTGATGATTGTCGATCCTTTGAATAAGGGCATGCCACCGTAAAAATTTAAGGATCATGTAGACAGAATGTGTCTCACTTCCCTTATGTAATTATTGTTATAAGAACAATTTTTAGTTATTAATGAAATTCTATTATGATTTTTCTCATATTTTGTGTACACATTCATTGTTTGAGAAATATCACTAAAGTTAGATCTTGAATAAAAATGAGGTTAATTCATTAGTTTATATCGGTAGAGAAACATAATACATCGTGATACATGGAAGATAATACTCGATATTAGGGGACTTATCGACATGATTCGCGTATTTTGTTTACTCATTTTGTGATGATGAGATACATATGTGCCAAGTAGGAGACTATTAGAAATATTTTTATCCGAATATCAGAAATATTATCTCATTAAGTGACACATATAGATTTTGATTGAGATTTGATAATGCATATCATTTTATCTTTATTAAGTGACCAAGTACTGAAAGATTTAGATGTGCACAATCTATAAGAGTTTTAATCAATCAAAATACATAAAAATGTATCTTATCGTGATTTGTCACAATCTTGATAGATTTGTTGAAGCACAAATCATCTATAAATAGTGGCTCCGTGTCAGGCCCCGTGCTAATTACTAACGATTAACACAATAAAAGCGCAAAATCACGGAAGCTTAAAATCAGGGCTTAAAAATTTTTCGAAATAACATGGGCCTGAACTTCAAATCATACAGTCAAAATATTCAATACTCAAAATATAAGTTAACTCAAACTCCGACAACAAGTAACCACATAATTCAATTCAAAATACAGATCCCCCAAATACAATAATACACGGGGCATCCCCCGTTTCAATACATATCATAAGTAAACTGGGACTCAAGGATGAGGGGATCGACCAGCTGAACTTCCACTCTGCCCAGCTTGGTTACCTAAAGCTCCTGCAAATGGGCACACAGACCCCAACAAGACAAAGCAGGAAACAAATACGAGGTCAAGCCTCAGTACAAAGAGCTATCAAAGCAGGTAAACATGCAACATACTATCAATCGATGCTATGAATGCATGAGGGCTACCAAGAAATCGGATAGCTAGACCAGTCTATCAACTGGCAACTCAAATCAAGCCTCTATACCACACACAGCCAATCAACCGGTGGAAATCATCGGTCCGTGATCATCAGGGCCCGTCAGCCCATCACAGCAACACAATAAAATAAAAGCGCAAAATCACGGAAGCTTAAAATCAGGGCTTAAAAATTTTTCGAAATAACATGGGCCTGAAAATCATACAGGTGGAAATCATCGGTCCGTGATCATCGGGGCCCGTCAGCCCATCACAGCTCGGTGGTAGACACTCGAATCCGGTAGTCACCACTCCGACGATAGCGTTGGACTTTTCGGGCACGACTTAACAGTCGGCCAGTCGCAACGTGGCACCCAATCAGGTTATCAAATCAAATCTGTCAATTCAGGCTCAATATGTATGCATGAATGCCATTCTAAATCAATGCATAATGCATACAATTCATAATACGTGCAGACAGAATAAACAGCTCAATCAATTCATCAAACTGTTCCACGTAAATCACATAGCAGCAATTCTCAACATCGAAGAACAGCTATGCTCACGCTCAACCGCTAAGAGCTGCCCAATTCGTACCTTTTCCTCTTCAATTTACCTAACAGATTCCTCCTGTTTCAAACCACGCAGCAGGACACTTCCTGGAAGCTGAAATCTGTTAAAACACAGCTAAAATCTTAGCTCAATTCTTAATCATAATCACGCTAAACCTACTGCCAGAAGCTATTCCAAATTCTACACTTCTACGCAGACTACTAAAAACTGAGCTCAAACCACAAGAATTGCTCACCCAAAAGCTCACGCTAGCAGAAGAACGCACGCAGAGACTTTCCTCAAAAGCTTCGAAGTCCAGCAGCTACGCGTTTCCACCTCCAGCGAAAATCCAACTTCTCAAATGGGTAGCAAACGAAAGAGCTAAGCAGGGAGAATTCAGCGCCACAAAGATCTCCAAAAACGAAGGCTGGATGCGATGGAAATCTAGGGAAGAAATGTCTCGGTGAACAGTAGTTCGACGAAGGTTGGAGAAGAAGAGATAAGATATGGCTGGTTCAAAATATTTCTAAGTGTCGAACGGCGCTTCTACTTATACTCTCTCAAATCCAACATCTGTTGATTATCTAAGCAGTCGACGAAACCAGCAGGTAACGATCAGCAGGCCAACTCTTACTCTTCAACAAAATCAGCAGAAGCAAACAAAAACATTTGCGTGAAAGCACTACAAAACGACACCGTTCCAACTTATCCAAACGACGCCGTAGCAAATACCAGCAGACAACAGCTCTCGCGCAAGCAAAACAACCATCTGCTGACCACAGCTCTATCTCCAAAACATTCTATCTGCTGATCGCGAGAAATCACGCAAAACGACGACGCATCTACTAATCCAAACGACGTCACTTTAGTTACGCAAGCCTTGCTACCAGCAGCTGATCTCTTAAATGCAAAGCTCAAAACGCAGCGTTTCCACTTAACTAAACGACGCCGCTTCTCAAAGCTCTAGCACAAGCGCGCCTGCTGATCAGCAGCAACCAACCTAACGCAAATACTACCAGCAGCAAGTATTACGTCACGCCTACGTCATCATACCTGCTGATTCCAATAGCCATCTGCTGAATCAATAGTCAACACTCCAAAATGTTGACTAACACGCGTCACTTCTTCGTTCAACCTCACGCTACGCGCAATGTCTACCAGCAGCAACTACAATTCACACCAAAACCAGCAGAACTTCACGCGTTACGCTGATATCACCATATCTGCTGATTCCTCTTCCACCAGCAGGAGCTACAGTAACCTGCTGCTAACATTTTTTGCTCCAAAATCGCTACGGTAGGAAATTCCCAAAACTTAACGCGACGCTCAAAGATTCAGCAGGAACCTCAAAATACGTGATTTATTGCCAAATCAAACCAATAAATCACTAATCTATATTCTCAATCCTCACACTCCGGCTCCCTAAGCACACACCGAAAATCATTCGCACCATTTATTGTGAAGTTTGAAGTGCTTAGAAGACTCTATAGCAATTTCAGTTCGTTGCTCGTGCTGTTTAAGGTTCCGCATCGGAATCAATGACTGGAGATAATTCTTGATCCGTTTTTCATATTCAATATCATGATATTCAGTCAAACATATACATACCGCCCTTTCACATTCCTGTTATGGCCGTTCCACAACCGTTTCTCGAACCATGGACAGACAACGTATGTTAACTATTAGTGCTGATTGTCTCCATTTTGTCCGATGTTCAACATGTCAGCAAATTTTATATTTCCAAACAAGAATAATCAGATGATGTTACCTCTGATAGTTGTAGTCAGTTGTAAAAACTAATATCAAACTTCTTATATTTCTAATGCTTATAACTTCTTACAACATGTTTTCTTACAGGTTTGATTTCTGCGAAAATTCTATGGATTCGTAATATTCATCGACTTCATTTGATACATTGGTCGTCTATAGCATGCACATATTATATAATCAAATTTTAAAGCATTTTCATTAAATACAAGATATTTTTAACGATTTTTGGAAATGAGAAGTGAAATAGATTGTGATCTATAAACTGAATGACGCATAATACTTTGTTTAAGAAAATTTTTCTCGATAAACAATGAAAATAAATCAAATAAATCTCTAATTTAACAGACAACGGATATGTTTGTTAATGGCCAAATCACCCAGCAGTCAGGAAATTATGTGGGTCCCTCTCGTCCGGATTTTCAATATATAACAATTTAATAAACACTTTCCCGCCAAGTGATACTCCTAAGCAGGAAAAAATGAGAATCGCGGAGATTTCCACGCCCGACCGCCGACATGGCGCCACCGTTGCCGTCGACAGTAACCACTCTCGCGCGCTGTCTCAAATAGAATCCTCGATAAACTCGCTCGAACGCCACCCGCCTACGCATCCCCTACTCGATTCATTCTCCTCGGATCTTAAACTCGCTCTAGCACAGATCAGCCAACTAGCTCCTTTCCCCAACTCCACCAAGATTCTGGTCTGGAAACTTAGCTACCGCCTCTGGAACGTCTGTGTCGATCTTTCCAATGCTTCCACAGCGAAGATTTCTGAGGAACATGCCAAGCTTCGTCAAATTGCCGCAGATCTTCTCTTCCTCACTGCTGACGTTGAAGGGATTCCTTCTCCGGCTATCAAGGCAGCACTGTTCTTCTACAAGACTGGTTTGATCTGGCATGATCTCCAAAAGTTCGATTCAGCGGAGAACTGCTACGAAAAAGCCACAGATCTTATATCGAAAATTGAGACTCGTTCGGTAACCGATTACGATGAGCAAAAACTGTTGCTAGATCTCAATCTTGCCAGATCACGAGCTGCGTGGGAAGTTTCAGACATTAATTTGGCAATCACGTTACTAAATAGGTCCAAACATGTTTTGTTTGGAGTTGCAGGAAACTATAATGCACTAGCTAGTCAGTACCTGACGTTTGGAAAGATGTTACTGTCCAAAAATGAGGTTTCTACCGTAAACCAATCATTAAAATTGATGAATGAAGCCTTAGAACTATGTGAAAAGGGGTTAAAAGTAGTGAAGAGAACTGAAGAGACATTAAATTTGAAGGGAATAAGGTTGAAGACTCTGAGATTTATTGCTGCGGCTCATTTGCAAGGTGATGAATTTGAGAGCGTGTTGAAATGCGTGAAGGTTTTGAGAGAGGTTGGGAGTGGCGCTGACCACCATCCGAGTTTGAGTGTGCTGGCAATGAAGGCGTGGCTGGGATTGGGGAGGTATGGGGAGGCGGAGAAGGAGCTGAGAGGAATGGTGCTGAATAAGGGGATCCCTGAGGGCGTTTGGGTGTCGGCGGTTGAATCTTACTTCCAGGCCGCAGGTACGGCTGGCGTCGAGACTGTTAAAGGCGTGTTTCTTGGGTTATTGGAGCGATGCCATGTTAGTGCTGGTGCAGCTGTTAGGGTGATCAATAGAATAGTTGGAAAGGGAGTGATTGGTGGTGAAGGGACCAACGTGAGAGCCAAAGTTGTTGGGGAGTTGGTAGCAGATGAGAGAGTTGTGGCACTTTTCCAGGGAGAAGGAGCAGCAAAGGAAAGGACAACCATGCACGCTCTTCTTTGGAACTGGTAAATTCCAGTATGATTTAAGATCTTCATGATTATTACCCTTTATCTGATTTTCAGAAAATCTAATGTGACATAGCAGAAATATTTCAAAGAAGAATATGAAGAAACGGTGCTTTGTGCAAGAATAAGCGTCTGTTATATTTTTTACTGTATTACAGTGTCACGGGAATCAGAAGATTGGCTATCTTCAGAAGTACTATGCCCTATATGCCCTATTTTCCTTGAATTTAATGATAGAGTGGTCTTGTGTAGTTGCTTTAGGCTCTTTAGTCCTATTGATGCATTTGACTACCATTTCACTTATTTCTTGAAAATAACAAAAGAACTCTGTTTTTATGTGTGCGTGTATTTATTTTCTTTGTTTTAGTTTTCTTTATATTGTGAATGCCATTTCTGACCCATTCAGGAGGAAGACAAAGTAAGTTGTCCGTGCAATGCAGTTCTTTCGGTTTTCCCCTTTTTTGCTCTGTTTTTAGACGAAACTGCATCAGTTGATGCAATAACAAGTGCCAAACTAAATTATTTCAAAACCTACCATTGCAGTGCCACAGAATTTTTTCACTCGAAAGATTGTCTATCCAGTGCCAATATGTTTGAAAAGGCCATGCTGTATGTCCCTCATGGCATAGAGAACAGAATTCTTAGAGCAAAGGGATTTCGAGTTCTGTGCCTCTGCTATCTAGGGCTCTTGCAGTTAGATAGAGCTGAAGAATACATAAACGAGGCCGAAAGGGTATAAGAAAATTCAGTCAGTGTCTAGTCTCCTTTGTAATTATAAAATCTCAAAATTCCTGATCTTTTTTCTTTTCTTGCAGCTGGAACCCAATATAGCTAGTGCCTTTCTCAAGGTACAGTTTTTCATATCGTTTAAAGAGAATGAACTTAAGCTGAGATGACACTTAGGACTGTGTAATGCATTGTTCTGAAATAATGGCTTATATTTATGGAATTTGCAGTTTAAGATATTCTTACAAAAAAAAGATCACAACAGTGCCATAGCACAGGTGCAATCTATGCCCAACTGTCTTGATTTTAGTACAGATTTCCTCTCCCTGGCAGCCCATGAAGCCATTTCATGCCGTTCCCTTGATGTCGCCACTGCCTCTTTGTCCCAACTCTTGAACTTTCATTTCTGTGGAAAACTGATGCAGACCAATGAAGTTGTGGTGTTTCGCACATTAGTCACAATTTTAAGTCAAGACCAGGCAAATTACAGTGATATCCTGAAACACATGAAAAGGGCTCATGCTCGTCAATCTGAGATTGGATCTGATTGTTTTTTCGGTACAGGGGAAGTTGGAAGACGAGAAAAGAGTTGGTTTGCAGCAAATGCTTGGAACTGTGGTGTAAGGACTGGACAGGAGAAGAATTATGAGTTGAGTGCAGAATTCTTCAGGTTGGCATCAGAGTTATATGGAATTCCGGGGGATGGTAAATCAGAGGGCAGTGATGCCATGGTTTGTAAATCAATAATACTTGCTGTATCCGCCATTATAGCTGATGAGAAGCATAAGAATGGGACCCTTCTGGAAACTGAAGTCCGAGAAGCCATTGCATTGCTAGCGAGGGCAGGAGAGGTAAAAATCTGATTGTGTTATAATTTTTTGCCAATGTTGCATTTAAAAATGGTATTAAATATTAGATATAAAGTACGATTATTTGAAAACAAATCAATAAAAGTCAGCAGGATGTGTGTATCGAATTACTCATTAGGAGTAGGAAAATTGAAAAATAATTACAAACTATAACAATTAAACTAGCACCCCTGAACTTCGTAATAGTTCATAGTTGTCGATAGACGAAATTATTTATGATGCCCACTGACCATGTAGATACCACGTTATCATTTTTATTTACTGCAAGTCTTGGATATTACAGTTGTGACTGACATCCATTACCCAGGACGCTTACTTATTTAAAATTATATCTGGTATGAGATATATAATATATATACTATCTTAGCATACATGTGATGATTACCAGTTAATAGATGCTGTGATGCATGGATTGAAAAAAATTATGTATGGAGTAAAAATATTCACTCAAGTCTATACAACATTTATGTTTAAGATTTAGTCACTATGAATTTAAAATATTTCACTCTCCGGAGCTAATTTTCAATCCAAAACAGTCTCTAAGTTCCTCGTACGTTTACCAATTCTTGGATACAGGTACTAATGTCAACTTCAGGACCCATGAGGAAAAGGGATGATTATGCAGCTGATGCGATAATAGAGCCCAACTTCTTCTTCTTGTACACTTGGCTCGCTTGCCACTTGCACTCCAGGTTAAGTGACACAGGCAACCAACAGCTACTGTTAGTTAAAAACTTTGCCACCTCGAAATCTTGTGACCCAAAACAACTACTTCAAATCGGCTATGAAGCCTCCCAAGGATCACGATTCAATCCTGAAGTCGCCACATGTGCTTTAAATGCCTGCCTTTCTTCTCTTCTCGCTTCCCCTTCCCCAGATTACCAAACTGTGGCTATTGTCCTACGGAAACTAATATGTGTTAGCACCGTTTGTAAGGGAGAACCGGATGATGACACGATATTTGAAATGTATAAGCAAGCATACCGGATTATGATTGGATTGAAGGAGGGAGAGTATCCAATTGAGGAAGCCAAATGGCTTGCCACCACAGCGTGGAATCGAGCTGCTCTCCCGGTGAAGATGGGGCACGTTGATTCGGGCAAGAAATGGATGAGTCTGGGATTGGAACTAGCATCAAAATACCCAGGAATGCATGGTTATAAAGCATGTATGGAAGAGTATATAGCAAGTTTTGAGAAGTTTAATGGCCAGAAAGATAGTGAGTCAAGTGCGATGGTGTCATGAATCATGATCTACAAATGTTGGTGATTGTCTGTATAGAAGATGATTTTGTATAAGGTTAAGGTATTGTTTCTCTTGAAAAAGTGTATTTGTCAGTACACAAGCCACGTAGAAATTCTTGATTTAACTCGAGGAATTTTTGGCTCTTCGACTCGAGTTTTCCTCACAATCTCATAGATAAGGTGTTATCAATGACACACGGTGATGTATTTTTACAGGACACCGACACTAAATATAAAATATGAAATACGCCAACCAATTTGGGATTGTGATATAGGAGGACTGGATTGGTGAGTGTTTTCTCTATAAATTAATGAGTAGATTTTATCTTTTTCAAGAAATTAAAATGATAATTCTGGGTTATAACAATTTCTAATTAATATTAAAAAAGTAATGGAATTTCGTGTTCAAATTTTCACGCCATGAGTAGGCCCAATCATAGGTTTAAAACTGACGTTTCCAGTTTCCGGTTGAATGAAAAAGTGGAGCCAAGATTGAAATTGCTAATATGGTTTTAGTTTCGATTTCTGACCATTATGGTTACAACCGATTTGAACTAAAATTTATTTTTAAATTTTAACAAAGAAACGATAAAATATGTGGTACCCTCAAATAAATTGTTCAACAATTTGTATTTTAACATAGTAGTATTATTAGGCTTCATTAGAAGGGTTTGTTTATTTTATATAGACCAAATTTTGTAATTACAAAATTTAAGGTGTTTATTTATACTGAATTATCTTAAAGTTTAGAATCTATTTATAGTTATGGTTATGGTTCCACAAGTTCTGGATTCTTATTATAAGAATCGATCCACCATCCCATTACCGAAATCAAAAAATATTTTGGTCTTCCTTTTTTTAAAACTATTATGATTTTGAGAATATAATTATCGCAGTCGAGTCTATCTAATAAATGTAATTGAAATCAAAAAATGGTTAGTCCTTTCAAGAAAGGATCATGATATTATTATTCGACTGCATATTTTTCATATAAACTATATTGTATCTTATGGGGTGTATTCAATCGTTGATTTAAATACTTTTATGGATTTCAATGGATTTTAGAAATCCAGAGGTATTCAATTCAGACATTTATGAACTCCATGAAAGTTTCGTGGTATCCAATTTAAATTTTCATGAAATTTTTAAAAGTCCGTTGGTATTCAATCTCAACTTTTTAAAACTCAATAGAAATCCATAGGTATCCAAAATTACTATAAACTCTATGTCATTATTATGAATTCTCTATGTATAAACTGTAAAGACATTGGTACAACAACAAAAAATAAAAAATTGTCTTCTTTTCACCCTTGAGATTTGGTAAGACTTTTATCTCATATTCAAATTCATCAATCTTTCTTTCTTTTTAATATTCAATTACTTCAAATGATTACAAATTTTCAAACTTTTTCGTTATTTATAAAACTAACAAAATTTCGAAATCCTAAATAATAATTTATTAATAAGTTATATATATATATATATATATATATATATATTAAGTAATAATATTATATAATGGTAAATAATATATATAGTAATAAGGAGATACAATAATAATACATAGTAGTAAATATTATATACATATTATTAAATATATAATAAGTTATAATTTTTTCCGTTCTATTTGTTATTTATCCTTTTGTAAATTTAAAAAAATTATATGTTATTAATTAATTATTTGACTATAATATGGTTTAGGTAAATATTTTTTGGGAGATGGTGGATATCCAAATCGACGTCAGTTCTTGACTCCTTTTCGAAACGTGTGTTATCACCTCCAAGAGTTCACTGGCCAATGTCGTCATCCCGAAAATTCAAAAGATTTGTTCAATCTTCGTCATGCTTCTTTGAGGAACGTTATTGGATGGTGTTTGGTATATTCAAATCACGCTTCAAAATATTCAAAGAGCTCCTCCATTTCCATATACAACTCAGACGGAGCTTGTATTGGCTTATGCCGGACACAATTTTCTTCGTAAAGAGTGTCGCACTGATGAATTTCCTATAGAAGTAGATAGTGAAGTCCCACCACCATCATTAGAGCAAGTTTACGAAGATAGCAGCCTTGATCAAGTATTTTTGATACCCAAGAACAACAGCGTGCAAATGCTAATGTATGGAGAGATACAATAGCCAATTGAATGTGGAGCGATGTTGATCACAATAACAATAATGAACATTGGGTACTTCTAATGAATAAATATTAAATATTAATCTAAATGATTATTTATTATTTATTAAAAAACGGCGTATTGAATTGATTGAAAAATTGAGTTTTGCGCATTAAATAGTATTTTATTCATAATTTTAAATTGAGATGGAGTATATTAGTATTTTAATTTTTGGAATTCTTTTATGCAATATGTTAATAAAAGATTTATTTTAAATGAAAAAATTGTTATATATTTATAAGTTAAAAAATCATTATAAAAAGTTGAAATTATAAAATTCATATATTATGTTAACAAATAAATCCATAAAATTCCCTACAAATCCGTAAAAAACTCTCAAAAAATCTATAAAACTGTAATGGAGTCCATTAAATTCTTTTTATAACTCCATGAGATTCCATAAAAGTCTACAAATTCCTATAAATTCCACAAAAGTCTAACAATTAAAAAAATCAATATAAGTCATTAAATATGTAGATTGAATACATCCCCGTTAATCTGACTTTGCTTTATAACAATGGTTTAGACAAGTTATTATATAAGTCAATGATATCTAATTGTAAACCAATTCAACAGCTATTTTAAAATTTTTTTATATATAGAATGAGTACTAAAATTAGCTTTAATTTAACTTAGTGGGTTTTATGCCTCTTTTGCGAATTACGTTCGATTACAAGTTTTCCTATGAAATATTATCTAACATTTACGTCTGCTGGGTAGGCTGGACCATGGTAATAAATGGTCGATGGTTTTTAATTGACTAAAATACCCTCAAACTTACTTGCTATAATTTTTTTTTAACAAAAAATAGTTGTACATGTCTTTTATATTTTAAGAATATTTTACTTAAAATATTTGTTAATTTAAAATTTTTTAAGTCCAAACCCATATCTAATGCATGTCTTGTAAATAAAAAAAAAATAATACTAATTGTTAAAATATAATAGGTTGGTAGTTTAAAACCAGTACGTAAAAAGTGGGAAAAGAAAAGCCTTTCAAGCAAGTTCCATGGTATTTCAGGCAATTTTTGTAAGGAAAAATGATGTTCCAGCTTGCATCCTGAAGACTGAAGTTTGATACTTTTATTAGCCTATTAATTTAGTATAGGGTGTTTTATGCATCGTTTACAAAGTAGAGGGGTGTAATTGAAATTTTCAACATTTCATTAAAAAGATCACACAATATATAAGCACCAATAAGCCCATTCCTAAATCCTAATCCACTCAACTCAGCTAGCTATCAATGGTGCCCATCTCCAGTTTCCTCTCAATTCCCCATCTCTCCAAAGCCCTCCAACCCTAAACCCTAAACGACCTAACCCCAAATTTCAGTATTCAATTATCCCCCTTATGCAATTTCCTTCCAATTTCTGTCCATTCTCTCCGAACCCATGTCCCCAATCAACAATCTTGCATCCCTTCAAGATCACGCCTCATCATATCCAATCTCGTTACCAAGCACTTTCCTTGTCCGAATCCCTACTCTCTCCTTCCTTTTCTTGCATTGCCTTTCCCACTTTCATGCCTTGCCTCTGAAGCTTCCCCCGAAGAAGTATCGAACAAGATTAACTTGGAATCTGTTGTGATTTCGATCGATGACTTTTCACCAAGTACCCTTTTTTGTCCCCTCGGTTCTGTTCATCTGGCTTATTGCCATCCCTTTGGTGGAGGAGTATTTGCAGAAGTACAAGTTCGTGTCCGCCGTTAATGCGTTCCGGAAGCTACAGGATGACCCAAGCTGCCAGCTCTTGGATATTAGGGACCGTAAGAGTTTGGCGTATTTGAATTCGCCTAATTTGAAATTCTTGAACAAGAGTGTGCTCCAGGTTGAGTTTCGCCTAGGAGATGAAGATGACTTTGTGAAGGCTGTTTTGAAGAATTTTGAGGAGCCTGCAAATGCTACTGTTTGTGTTATAGACAAGTAAGCTTCGTTGATTCTTTTTTCGTTGTGGTTTGCTGTTTGAGAGATTCATTACTTCTGTTTCGATAAAATTTGAAGAAGATGGGGCGAAAGACATAATATCTAACATGGTTGCACGCACTAAAAACACCAGTTAGATAGCTGTTTTATGATATTATTACTTGCACCGAGCACCACTGAAATATTTATTTATGACTCACTGATGTTAGAGTCTTGAAGTTGCAACTTGTAGTCCAGAAGTTAGTGAATGACTTGTTAATTAGAAATGCAAATTAAATCACCGGTTCTTTGTCCAACTTATTTTCGGGAAAAAGAGAGGATAACTCATGGGACCCGGGTTTATCTGCCTAGTTCCTCAAGAAAAAAGTATTACAACTTGTTTTATGCTAACTTGTATTGATTCTTTCATGCGTAAGGTAGTTTTGACGGTAACTCAATCAAAGTTGCTGAGTTATTGGTGAAAAATGGTTTTAAAGAAGCTTACGCTGTACGGGGAGGCATTAGGGGCAAGAAAGGATGGCAGGTATAATACCATTTTGTGGTTTTTGTTCTTACACACATCGTTGTATTTGTATTCCAATGCTAAATTGAATTTTGAAGAGGTTCTTGATCAATCGTCATGTTTTGGCCACTTGGCGGAAGAGGATTATAACTGAAAAGTATTACATTTACTGTTATATATACTGCCTAGAAGAAAAGGCATAATTTTTTGTTGCTTTTGCAATACATAGTTGCTGATCACACATGATATACAAGTCTCTGGGAACTATGTTCTACTGTCAATCATTTGCAACAAATTACAATACACTTACTAATCCATTCGAATACGACCTTTTCAGGAAATACAAGAAACTCTCCTACCTACGTCCGTTCACATCTACCCGAAGAAGAGGTCCAAATTATCCAACCAACCTGAGACAAATGGAGGGATACGACGAGAGGATAAAAATAACAGTGACTCGACCTCTGTGGCTCCTCCCAGTGTCAAGAGCAGTAGTAAAGTGATTGATAATAAAGATTTTGGTTCCTCTAGTCCTGCAACGGAATCAGAAGATCGTTCGCGACCCTCATCTCCATATCCGAATGTATGAAATCATGCACTCTATACATGTATCAATGAGAAATGCGTCTTAAACTTTGATGTGGACAACTACTGACCAGTGTGTCTTTTATGCAGTATCCGGAATTAAAACCACCTTCTTCCCCAACTCCTTCGAGGCCGAAGTAATGAACCCGATATTTTTATGTGTTCAGGAGTTTTATCGTCTTATGTATCCATCCAAGGAGCTGATGGCATTCTTAATCGGAAACATTAGAAAAGCTACCAAAGAGTTGTACTTTTCGAATTGAAAATTTTTGGAGGGATGCGTGGATTAGAGTTATCTTAGAATATGGTTTTTGGCTGACCCTAATAGCTTCTTCAAACATCTTACCCTGAGTTGTTTATGGATCTATACTTTTATTCTATAATTGTTTGTTAATTCAATTTTCTAAATCATAGAATATTTTAATCTATAATTACGTGTCAATTACGAGACAACGAGTTTCATTTGAAATAAATCAACTCTTCTCATACCCAAACACAAATTTCATTCGATACATGTCAAAATATATCTGTGTTTGTATTCCGTAATCCACGAGAGAATTTTTGTAAGGGTTTTCTTTTTTTAAATATTATTAAAAAAACAAATTTCAAAAGCAGTATGCAGGGCCTTCCAAATTTATAACAATTCGGTACTTACAGTCCCGGATTCTGCATTTTGGTTTTTTTTTAACGGTGTCAGAAGCGTTATAGTCCCGGATTCAATTTTTTTTATTTTTTTAAAAAACTGTGTCAGAATCCGGGCATTACAGGTACGCATGCTTTTCCGTGAAGCACACGTTTTTTAAATATTAATTTGTGTCAGAATCCGGGATTTAAAATCCCGGATTCTTTTATATATATGTGCAAGGCGTTAATTTTTTTCGATGCTAGGTTTCCTTTCTCTCCTCCGTTTCAATTCCTTTCTCTCCATTTCAATTCCTTCTTCCTCTCTGTTGCAGAAGCGTCGTTCTCTCAGTCAAAATTTCAGGTAATTTTTTTTTTATGTTTAACAATTAGATATATTTATTCCTTTCTCTCCAAATTTCCTTCTTCCTCTCTGTTTGCAGCAGCGTCGTTCTTTCCTTCAAAATTTCAGGTTAGTTTTTTTTTTTAGGCCAGTTTATCATTTGACCATTATCAGCTAATCCCTAGATGAAATTAGATGCCTGAACTTCTGTAGTATGTCCGGAACCTTTGTTAGGAACAAGACTATGCTTCATCTGTTTAGACCAAGATTTTGCTGTTATACTAAAATATATAGCTAATAGTAACTGCATAAATCAAATTGCTCAAATGGCATGATCAAAATAAGTCTGGATCAATCAGTACATTAAATAACATGTTGCCCAATTCCCAAATATTTAATTGACTTCAACAATAGTAACTTGATATTATAGAATGTGGAGCTTTTCAACGCCATACTTCAACATGAACCAATTACCCTTGATGTGTTTGTACAACAACTCTTGGGAAGGTAGCCACAATGTGGCAAGAGGATTTGCTACTCAGATAGAATCAATAATCCAAAAAGTGTACAAACCTAACACATGATGTTGCATTTCCATTGGCATCTTTACATCCACAGCTGCAAGAAGGGCAGTCTGTGATGGTAGGATTATAGAACGTCGAAAGCGAAACACAACACATGGGTGTTGTGTAAGCCAGATAACTAGAGTATGTGCACTTCGACTTCCAAGTCCCTGAAAACCACATATCTTTAGTCAGGACAATATAAAAATGGCCTAGAAACATAAACAAAGATCCTCCTTTCTTCCAACGGCACTGTATAATGTTTGTCTTTTGAATTTTTTCGTTCTTTTGATCAATTAATTTATTTATTTATTGTAGGATGGCCGAGAACGTTGATAGTGTCTTATATTTACGTGATCGTCATATTTCGAACAATATCGCTTCCAATGAAATGGATATAGTCATTCCACCACGACGATCGGATAAATCGTTGTGGGCAGCGATGAGAGCTGAAATTCACCTTCGTGTCCATCTTCGTCTTGCTCAGGTGGGCTTCTATGGTGTCGTACAATGTGGGCCCATAAAAAATTTTGATAATCATTTGATTACGTTGCTGGTGGAGAGATGGAGACAAGAAACCCACACCTTTCACCTTCCTGTGGGCGAGACCACCATAACGTTGCAGGATGTCGCAATGATCTGGGGCTTAAATATTGATGGATTGGCCGTCATTGGCAGAGATACATCCTACAGTAAACCGGAGTTACTGCAGAGATGTACACGTTTGTTGGGCTTCACTCCTGAAGCTAACCGTATCAAAGGTGCCCACTTGTATCTGACTGCTCTGAGAGATCATTGCTTGCAACATGTGATCACCGACTACAGCACTGAGGAGCAAGTGACACAATATTCTCGTTGTGTTGCATTGCTTATTATGGGAGGTTGCATGTTTCCTGACTCAGAGAGTTCTGCTGTTAAGCTAATGTATTTACAGTTTTTAGAAGATATTGATATGGTAAATACATATATCTGGGGTTCTGCTGTGCTTGCATACTTGTACAAAGAGTTATGCAGCACTGTCATGGGACAGAAGGTGGACATATGTGGACCCGTACACATCCTGCAGGTATGACTGCAACGTTGTATTCATCAACTTAGAGATGTTATTTTTTACTTGTAACTTTATTTACGACGTTGTTGCAGAATTGGGTATGGTCGAGGCTCACTGTATTTTCTCCAGATAAAGAACAACAATGCTCGACGGCGCCCGAGGATGCTGCAGATGCACTTCAGGGCCTACCTATCCCACCATATGGCACAATGTATATTTTTCTTATATGTACTTAGTTTGTTGTATTTTTAATTACGTTAAAAATACTAATCATTCATATTGTAGGTGGAAGCGTGTGTTCTCGTGGACATACCGTACGACATTCCATACGTACCATGAGAGACATGGTTGATCGATTGATAGAGGGACAGGTGACCTATAATTAATAATTCATCAGCACGATATAAATTATTTGTACTGAAATTTTTATCACTCGGTATTATTTTGTCTTCTTCTACAGTTTAAATGGACGGTCACCATGATATGTGGACGGCCCTGCTTCATCATCAACAACCATTGTTCTGAAGCCCTGCGTGATGATGGGTATGAATGACTGAGGATCATAATCATGTGCCACGTCGTCATCTATTGGCAGTGTCTCCACATACAGATAAAGGCAGCCTAATGTGGGCAGGTCAAGCATAAATTGTAGACTATCATCATCTGTTATGTGCACATGTTCTTCAACGTAGCTAGCCATCATATTGTAAGAATATTTCGTTGACAGTTTAATGTGAAACTTAAATGGGTTGATCGTAAGCATTCGTTGAACATCATGTATCAATTGTGAAAATGTAATCGATCGAGAGATTCTCATGGGCCTAGTTGCTGGAATACTGTATCCAACTCTCCCATCAGCAACAACGTATCCTCCATAGTAGATCAGAACATTCACACTATCCATTCCTTTATGGAACAAAAATATATTTAATATATAATTAATAAAAGAATATTGCAATTTATCACCACATAATATTGGAAATAGTAATTAATATTGTCACAATCTATAGAAGTTTTAAATCTTAAATATAAATTCAAATTTAAAGATCAAATAACAATAATCTAATTTATATAAAAATAAATCTCAAGAGACGAAGATGACAATCTTAAAAAATAATAAATATTGAATTGATTTCTCACTGCCTGTAAATTAAAATAACTAATTTCAATTTAAAATTTTGAAGTTTAACATACATATCTCTAAAATATAGTAATACAAGTTTTTTTAAAACTCTAATCACATTAATTTGATATTTCATTTCCATGATTTTATTAAAATACAAACAAACAACACAATTATAAAATAAGTTTTTGTAAATCTAAAGAATAACTAACAATAATCAAAATTACATACAAAAATAAATATCAACAAAAGAAGATGACAATTTAAAAATATAAATAAATATTAAATTGATTTTTCTACCGTTTTTAAAATAACATAACTAAAATCACAATAATTTGATGCTTTATTTCTATGATTTTATTAAGATACCAACAAACTATACAAATTTCAAAAAATAAAAAGAATTTTTTATAAATCTAAAAAATCAACTAACAATAATCAAAATTACATATTAAAAAATATCAAGAGAAGAAGATCGTAATTTAAAAAAATAAATAAACATTGAATTTATTTCTCCACATCTTTAAATTAACATTATAAGTTTGTGTAAATCTCAAATAAAATTAATCTGATGTTTCATTTTCATGATTTTATTGAGATACCAACAAACTACACAAGTTCCAAAAATTAAAAAACCATTTTTGTAAAAATCAGATTACATCATCATTTCAAAATAATTTTTGAACTATAAATAAAGTTTCATGGCAAAACCATCAGCTTCAAAGACATCATTCAATTTTTTTGTAAATAAATATTTTTTAAAAATTGATAATACTCAGTTTGCAAATTTAAAGTTAATTAAACCATTATATTCTATTTTACGATCTTACTTATCGGGTTTTATTAAAATTTATTGAATATATAATTCAAAGTTTAATATCTTTAAATCTTAAATATAAATTAAAATTTAAAAAATCAACTATCAATAATCAAAATTATATATATAAATGAATACTAGTTAGAATAATCTAAGAGTGCTTCCAGGTTATTTAAGGGGCTAAAACCCACTTAAAACCCAACTTCCTTAGACAAAGCAACGTAATTTTATCTATGTAATCTAATTTTTAATATATTATAAATCTAAAAAAATAAATATGCATAATAATTACCTTTTTATCCGTGATATGCTGAACCAGTATAACGACTTTGATTATAGTGAGAGCCGAAGAATTTGAGTTGGACCGAAGATATGAACGAGGGACGGAAATAGAGGAAATCGAAGGATACCAAAAGATTTGATACCAAAAGATTTGTATCGAATTGAGCGATTTCTCTTGTAAATGGTGAGGGTATTTATAGGTGATAGAATCCGGAGTTTAGAACTCCGGATTCAAAAAATCAAAGCACAAAAAAAAAATCTCGTTATGAATCCGGAGTTTGAAACTCCGGATTCACAAAAAAACATGTAAAATAAAATATCTTGTCAGAATCCGGGCTTCTGGATCCCGGATTCTGACCCAGTTTTATAAAAACAAAAAAAATCTTGAATCCGGGGGTTTATACCCCGGATTCTGCAAACTTATTAAAAAAAAAAATTTACTGTCAGAATCCGGGCGTTGGGCACCCGGATTGTATTAGTTTGGAAAACATTTTCAAACTGCACTAGTTTGGCCACGTGAAATTGTTTTTATATTATTTAAAAAAAAAACCTTTTCGTAAGGTCTAAGTCCCACATAAATTTAAAACAAAATAATAAAATAAATAAATATAGAAAAAGAAAAAAAAATAGAACGATATCTTCTTCCTGGTAATCACGTTTCTCTCTCCTCCAAACTTTGTTTCCGACCGCCATCGGTTTTTCGTCGATTTCGGTTATCTCGTTGTCGGAAAAATTAAAAGGAACATAGATTCGAAATCCTCTCGACGGTACCTACATTTCTATACCATTTGCCACGTTTTAGTGCGACTATCGGAAACCCGCCGGAGACCTCCGCCTTATTTCGTCTATCCGGCCACCTCCTTGTCGGAAAAATAAAAAAAGATACATATTCAGAACCCTCTCGACGATATCTACGTTTCTATACCAATTTTGTTAGGTTTTGCTGCGACTGCCGAAAAGTCATCGGAGACCGTCGCCGTCGCCGTCGCCTGTTGGCGCCGGAGGTTGTATGTTTAGGTCGAGGAGGTGTATATTCAGCCTTGTTTCCACTTTTAGTTGACAATCTGGATTTGTAATATGTGATACTGATATTGATTTCCATTGCAATTGTAGGTCAAATATTGGCTTCAAGTTGCGGTATTGATCGGGCTTGGGAACCCATATGTGATTTTAGGAATTTAAAATATAGAAATAGGGAAAGTCGGAAAATAAGTTGACTTTAAATGATGATTTGAGATTTCTATTATTTAAGGACATTTAAATTGATATTCAGATTATTTATCTGAATTGGAGTATTCAGGAGTTCCTGAGGCTAAACTTACTGGTAATTACTGGATTGAGATACGTAGAGATCATTTAATTTCATGATGTTTGACAGAGACTTGTGATGAGATTGTGTATGGTTTATTTGTTATTTTTTGAATTACGTGATATTATATGCTGACTTGCATACTATCAGTTGGTAATTGATGTGCAAAATAAAATATGTTTTTTTCGTCAACACACATTTGATTCAGTCACATCAATGCTACTGAACATAGCATATTGAGCATATCTTCCTTTGATAACCGTGCATATTCAGTTGAGATCTTTATATGATATTATGATGTATCATGCGGATTTTGGACCCTGATTCGGTCCGATTTAGGTAATTGCTGGCTTCGGGAGTGGAGCCATATCCCTTGACACGGCTCACTGAGGGTGAACCAGCTCGAGCATATGGATTTCTATATCGATTCTTTGATTCCTGATATCATGAGATGTTGTACCTGGACATGCATTGCATTCATGCACGACATCATTTCATTTCTATGTCTTACGTTGTGATTTTCTTTGATGTCTCGTACTCGGGTTACTGACCCCGAAAGGGGCTGTCGTGTCTTTTGTGTGTGGACATGGCAGGTAGTACAGGTGGGACTACTTTAGGTGCTAGAGATGAGGCGTCAGGAACTACCAGAGCTCCGTGAGAGTGGGCTCATTTGTTTTGGGTATATCTTTTTGTTGTCTCCCAAATATTATATGTACATAGTTGACGTTGGTTTTGTACCAGGGAATGTCCTGAGTAACTGTAGTATGTATTTATCAAGCCCCATCGACTGTATGATATTTTGTTGGGATTTTCTTGTTAAAGTGTTTGGGTTGCACTGGATTAACTTGTCATGTTTGTTGAGAATATATTTGAGTTATTTTGAGTATCTGAGTTTTCTGGTATGCCCGATTTACGGGGAGGTCATGCCGAAAAATGTTATAGGCCCAAAAACGCCAAAATTTTAACCCGTTTTCCGCTGTTTATGAATGAATCCTAATTGCATGTTAATAAATTATGCCTAGGATAACGGACCCTCACAATATGGTATCAGAGCGTAGACTGAGATACGCTCACTAGAGTTTGTACACTTGTGTCTAGACACACACATATATATTGTGCGCTTGTGTTTGACTATGTGAACTTACTTGCTCTTATCTGGCGTGCTTTATATGTTAGTTGTTTTAGGAATATGACCTTATACTCGACTCAGTAGGTCAGAGATTGATAGTTCCTAAGAAGTGGAGGATTTAGAATATTGCTGATTCTATCACTTACTTGTAACCTTGTAGCATGGCAAAGAGGGGAGGAAAAGGAAAAGAGATAGTCAGGAATCCAAAGTAGAGATACCGAAAGGTAAATGTGGACATCCTCCTAGAGGTGTATCCCCTACTGTTGAGGCTGAGGTGGAACTGCTAAGTCATAGAGTGCATGAGATGGAATTTGTCGTTGCTCGATTTCAGGATGTGCAGCCACAGAATTTTTTGGAAATGAAGGCAGTGAACGAGCCGAAGGATGGCTTAAACATATGGAATTTTTTTATTTGATACAGTATATTATGATCCCGAGCGACGCCTGAAGATAGAATTTATACAACTGCGTGATCGAGCACAACACTGGTGGGAGTCTGTGACCAATGTACTGAAGCACTCTGGGAAAGAAATAACATGGGACGTATTTCGTGAAAATTTACTCAGGAATTTGCTTCACCATTGCATATTTCAGCTAAAGAGTCCGAATTCTATTGCTTAGTGCAGGAAATATGATGGTGCGAGAGTATGCTCACCAATTTCTGCTCTTCTGACTTATGTGTTGCATATAGTTTCGAGTGAAAAAGAAAAATTAAAAAGTTCTTGGAAGGTTTGAACTATCATCTTCGCCCATTTGTCTTGTCTGGTTCTCCATTAACATATGCAGAAGCTGTGGAGAAAGCAATAGAGATTGATTTAGGACTACGACAAGATCCGACCCCACAGATACAAGGAGGCTCCTATGGTCCAGTGAGTGTCCCATACTATCCGTCTTAATAGCCTTCTCAGCCACCTTATGTGAGACCACAGAAATCAAGATTTAGGCTTCAAAAAGAGAGGTCAGTCCAGTTCCTCATCCAGTTCCAGCGAAGCTCAGAGTGGAACAGGTGGACAGTATCCGATGTTTTTCTATGAGAGATGTGGGGGTGGGCATCCGACTACTCAGTGTGGCAGAGTTCAAGGATATTGCAACCGTTGTGGTCATTAAGGACATTATGCTAGAGTATGCCCGAGTCGAGGACAAGGATAGATGCGACCGCCGCAGTTTCCTTATACTGGAAGTAGTTTTTAGGAAGGTCTGTCTCAGCGACCATTTACGTCGCGTCCCTTTGCTCCTAGTCAGTCGTATCAACAGTTGAGTTATCCATCAAGTAGGACTGAGTTTCCACAGGCAGTTCCAGGTCCTCAGCAAGCTCGAGTGTATGCGTTGACCGAGGATCAGGCACGAGAAGCTCCAGGTGGTGTGATCACAGGTACATGCTCTCTTTACGGTCATGCTGCTAATGTGATAGGATCAATATGATCGAAAATAGATTCAAAATAAGCCCAGGAGTTCAGAAGGGGGGGTTGAATGAACTACTTCGATTTTTCTATTTCAAATCCTTTTAAAAACAATTTTACAAGCATGTGCTCAATTCAAAGCTGAGTGACCAGCTTTGAGGCTCTCAGTTCAAATTTGTTTTCTCGGTTAACAATATAGTGCGGAAATAAACTGATTAAACAATGAACAGTAAATAAATAACGATGCAAGTAATTAAATAGAGAGAGTTAAGAGTTTGTTTCTGGAAGCTCGGATCTTAAAATCATACGTCTCCCTTTCTTCCTTTTCAGGAAGGTTCCACTAGAATACTTTGATGGTTACAGCGTCTGCAAACACCCACTCACTCAAGCCTCGCTTAAAATGAACTCCTAGCAACCAAAATACAACGCAGACTCCCCTGCTGATTACAAACAAACGTAGTTTAAAAACTGCTTGAAATAGCAAGTTCTTTACAGACTCTGATCTGAATATTTCAATGCATACAACGCAAACAGAGTATGTAAAACTTCTGGTTTAAAAAGAATATTTGGCTAATGTAAACCAGAAGGAATTCTCAAAGGTTAATTTCTGTTTAAGCACGAAAAGCTTCAAGGATTGTTCTTCGAGATTTGAGAGCTGGGATATCAAATAGATTGAGACTTGAAAACTTTTATCCCAAGAGTTGAGAGATGAAGTCGTAAAATGTAAGACGCACGAAGAACCAGAGTTTTTCCGCTTCAATCACTTCAGCTATATATAGACATCCATCTTCAACAATCATTAAATGAGCCAGTAGACACTGTCAGGCCCCGTGCTAATTACTAACAATTAACACATAATAAGCGCATAAACACGGAAGCTTAAAATCAGGGCTTAAAATTTTTTCGAAATACAGTGGACCTGAACTTCAAATCATACATTCAAAATATTCAGTACTCAAAATATGAGTTGACTCAAACTCATATGCAACAGGTAACAATATAATATCACTCAAATACAGATCCCCAATACATGATAACACGGGGCATCCCCCGGTTCAATACATATCATATATAGACTGGGACTCAGGGACGCGGGGATCTACTAGCTGAACCTCCACTCTGTCCAGCTTGATTGCCTGTATTTCCTGCAAATGGGCAACACAGACCCAAACAAAACAAAAGCAGGAAACAAGTACGAGGTCAAGCCTCAGTACGAAGAGCTATCAAAGCAGATAGACATGCAACATGCTATAAATCAATGCTATGAATGCATGAGGGCTGCCAAGGAAAATCATTCAGCTAGGCCAGTGTATCAACAGGCAAAATATATCAGGTCGCCTCTATACCACGGCCAATCAACCGGGAAATCATCGGTCCGTGATCATCGGGCCCGTCAGCCCATCACAGCTCGGATGATAGCGTTGGACTGGTGCACAACACATCTGTTGGCCAGCTCCAACGTGGCTCGGGTCATGAATCAAATCTATCAAAGCCCAATATGTATGCATGTATGCCAATCAATATCAATGCTCAATGCATACAGCTCATAATACGTGAAAACAGAATATCAAGTTCAATCAATTCAACTAAATTCAATTTCCAGATTCACGCAAATCACAAGACAGTCATCTCACGAATCCATAGCCTGAAATATACACACGTTCATGCGCAAACTGCTAAGGGCTGCTCGATTCGTACCTTTCTTCTTCAATTTACCTAACAGATCTCAAAAAAAGGCACGGCCAGCAACAATTCAAACCTACGGCCCTTGAAGCTTCCACGGCAATCTCCACTCAAAATTCCCAGAAGCTGAAATCTGTCAAAGATACCTAAACTCTTAGCTCAAATCTGCTACAAACACACGTTAAACCTACGGCCAGAACTCAACTCTAGTTCTACTATTCTACGCAGGCATTAGCTACTAAAACCGAGCTCAAATCACAAGAACTGCTCACCCGAAGCTCAAAAGAATCGACGGCTGAATCTGCTCACGAAACCAGCAACTTCACGAACACGCAGAAGCTTTTGGGATTTCTCAACTCGTTGTCCCTAGCTTCCAAACTAGTATCAATGGGAAGAGCAAGTCTCAAGGAGTCCAGCGCCACCAAGAACGTCAAAAACAGAGGCTGGAATCGACGGGAAATGGCGATAGACAGTGACGGTGAACAGTAGCTATTCGAGGGTTTCGAGTTTGAGGATAAGAAATATCGGGTCTGGAATGCTCTAAGTGTAACTCAACACTTGTATTTATCCTCTACTCCAAAAGCTCCTCAATAATTCAATCACCGACAGAAACAGATAACTACAACTTAAAATATCGCAAAACAGATTCCTCGCACAACTCCAAGGCAAAACAGACTTCACGCTAAACAAATCTCACGCAGCCTCAAAACGACAACGTTTTGGCAAAAACAGATCTCAGCGTTCAATTCAACGCATAAAGCTAAACGACATCGTTTCATCAAAACAGATCCCAGCGCTAATACTGCTCTCGCGTGCAACTCCAAAACGACGGCGTATAGGCACCAGATCTCAGCGCTTAAACTCAAACAGATCTCAGCGCCAAAACACGCGCAATGCACAAAATGACGTCGCATGAGCAAAAACAGATCCCTCACGCGAAACCAGATATCTCGCTTGGCAACGCACAACAAAACGACACCGCAGCGAGACCAGATCCCTCAAATGAACGCTATCACGTTCTTGCATAAGATTTGCTTACGTCACCCATGAGACCTGCTTATGTCACCGAATCTGAATTTCAAAAGAACAACGTATTCATTTCCCACGCCATTCTCGACAACCAGATCTCTCTAAAACGACACCGTTTTATCCAAATCTCACGGTGCTTTTCAAAACGCTAAAAAGAACATATCCCTATCAAAAATCCAACCAAAACAACGCGAGAAACACGCTAACACTAGAAAACAGATCTCTCTCAAAAATCGATCAATTCAACATCATTTCTCCACCAGATTCACCCGAAAAACACAAACTAAAATCTGGAAAATTCAACTAGAGATCTGAATATTTTCCAAATCAGATTTCACCAAAATTCGAAATTCCAGAAATCTAAATTCTTAATTCTCGTGACTAATCTAACTCAAAATCCGATTAATCACTAATTAGAAATCTGAATCCTCACATTCTCCCCACCTTAAGAGATTTCGTCCTCGAAATCAAAGACAAACCAAGGCAGAAAGAATCAAACATGCAAATCAGCACAAACAACTCATCAAATTCAAAGCAAAACCAAAAATTTACCTGGAAATTCTGCACGATCAGTGCTCAAACAGATGAGGCCAATCCTGTCTCATCTTTTCCTCAACTTCCCAGGTTGCTTCTTCTCGGCCATGCTTGCTCCATTGGACCATCACCAACGGAATTATCTTGTTCCTCAGCTGTTTCTCCTTCCTATCCAAGATCTGCACCGGATATTCGACATAACTCAAGGCAGAATCCAGCTCAACTTCGTCAGTTCTCAAAACATGGGACGGATCCGGCTCATATTTTCTCAACATTGACACATGAAACACGTCATGCATCGCGGCTAACTCCTCGGGAAGTCTCAGTTTATAAGCCAATTGTCCAATCCTCTCGATAATCTCAAAGGGACCAACGAATCTGGGAGCCAATTTGCCTTTAAATCTGAATCTCATCACGCTCTTGAAAGGAGAAATCTTGAGAAACACACGATCGCCAACCTCAAACTCTAACGGTCGACGTCTACGGTTTGCATAGCTATAGAAACGGTCTTGAGCAGCTTTCATTCTACTCCGAATCAAGTCAATTTGATCCTTCATGTGCTGAACAAACTCCGGTGTAGAAAGCTGTCTCTCGCCAACTTCTTCCCAACAAATCGGGGATCTGCACTTTCGACCATACAACGCCTCAAACGGAGCCATTCCAATAGTGACTTGGTAGCTGTTGTTATACGAAAACTCTACCAAGGAAAGCGAATCCTGCCAGCCACCGCTGAAATCCATCACTACTGCTCGCAGCATATCCTCTAAAGTCTGATAGTCCGCTCAGACTGTCCGTCTGTCTGTGGGTGATAGGCTGTGCTCATCGCCAATCTCGAACCCATTGCTGCTTGCAGACTCTTCCAAAAGCGAGAAGTGAACCTCGGATCTCTGTCAGACACTATCGAAACCGGAACTCCATGCAATCTAACCACATGGTCGATGTACAATTTCGCCATCTTTTTCATCGAACACCTCACATCATAGGGAATGAAATGGGCTGACTTCGAGAGTCTATCAATCACAACCCAGATCGCATCGCATCCCCTACTCGATCGAGGTAGATGAGTCACGAAATCCATGGCGATGTGCTCCCAATTCCATTGGGGCACCTCTAAACTCTGGAGCAATCCACCAGGTATCATTCTCTCAGCCTTGACCTGCTGGCAATTCAGACATCTAGCAACAAAAGCAGAAATGTCGCTCTTCATACCTGTCCACCAGTAGTGAGACTTCAAGGCATGGTACATCTTTCGCTCGCCTGGATGCACACTGTACCGACTACAATGTGCTTCATTCATGAGGATCTCCTTCAAATCAATCAGGTTCGGAACTACTAATCTCCCTCTGAACCTCAAACATCCATCAGAAGCAACAGAGAAATCATCAGACTGACCTGACTGCGCCTTAATCCTCAACTAATGGATATAGGTGTCGGTCCTCTGCGCCTCCCTGATGTTCATCACAATCTGCGGTTCCACCTGAAGAGAAGAAACAAAGAAATACTGATCACCCGGCTGGAATCGCCAACCAGAAGTACTCAACTCCTCATGAACTTTCGAAATACTCAAGGACGCTAACATATCAGGCTGGGTCTTTCTGCTCAAAGCGTCGGCTACTAAGTTCACAGGCCCAGGCTGATATTGAATCTCACAATCGAAGTCCTTAAGCAATTCCATCCAGCGTCGCTGCCTCGTGTTCAAATCTGACTGCGTGAAGATATATTTCAGGCTCTTGTGGTCGGTGTACACCACAAATTCTTCACCATAGAGATAATGCCGCCAAATCTTCAAGGCAAACACTATCGCAGCCAACTCCAAATCATGAACCGGGTACCTTGTCTCGTGAGGCTTCAGCTGTCGAGACGCATACGCAATCACGTACCCGTTCTGCATCAGAACACACCCTAAACCATTCAGAGAAGCATCGGAGCACACCACGAAACCTCCAGATCCAGACGGTAGGGCCAAGACAGGAGCAGTAGTTAACTTCTCCTTTAGCGTCTGAAAACTGTACTCGCACTCATCAGTCCATACAAATCTCTTATCTTTCTGAGTCAACTGCGTCATAGGCCTGGCTATTGAAGAAAACTTCTCAATGAAACGCCTATAGTAGCCGGCCAATCCCAAGAAACTAAGGATCTCTGAAACGTTCCTTGGTCTCTCCCAGTTAAGAACTGCTTCGACCTTACTCGGATCCACCGAAACTCCCTGTACCGAAATCACATGACCCAAGAAGATAATCCTATCAAGCCAAAATTCACACTTGCTGAACTTGGCATAGAGCTGCGAGTCTCTCAATCTCTGCAATACTAGTCTCAGATGCTCCTTATGCTCTCTCTTGCTCCTCGAGTACACCAAGATGTCATCTATGAAGACGATTACGAACCGATCGATATACTCGCTGAAGACGCGATTCATCAAATCCATAAAGACAGCGGGGGCATTCGTCAATCCAAACGGCATGACAAGAAACTCAAAATGACCATATCGAGTCCGTAAGGCTGTCTTTGCCACATCAGCGTCTCTAATTCGCAACTGGTGATAACAAGAGCGCAAGTCAATCTTCGAGTAAACAACCGATCCCTGCAACTGATCGAACAAGTCATCAATCCTCGGCAAAGGATACTTTTTTTCACCGTTGCTTTATTCAACTGTCTGAAGTCCACACACATCCTCATAGTGCCATCTTTCATTTTCACAAATAGAATCGGAGCTCCCCAAGGCGACATGCTCGGTCTGATGAAGCTTTTCTCCAAGAGATCACTCAACTGTTCCTTCAGCTCTTTCAACTCTACGGGTGCCAACCGGTAAGGATCTCTAGAAATCGGGGTGGTACCGGGCACCAACTCGATACTGAAGTCAATCTCACGTCGAGGAGGGAATCCAGGAATCTCATCTGGAAACACGTCGGGAAACTCTCGAACGACGGGGATGTCGCGCAACTCTAATCGCTGCTCCTGGGAACTATCAAGTGCGTAGATCATGAATCCTGCATTACCTAGCGATAGCAGGCTAAACATCTCCATAGCGGACACTAGGGGAATCTTCGACCTCGAATCCATGCCGTAGAAATCCCACCTCTCACCCGTATCAGGGCGAAATCTCACCACACCATGGAAGCAATCAACAGTCGAGACGCATATGCAATCACGTACCCGTTCTGCATCAGAACACACCCTAAACCATTCAGAGAAGCATCGGAGCACACCACAAAACCTCCAGATCCAGACGGTAGGGCCCAGACAGGAGCAGTAGTCAACTTCTCCTTCAGCGTCTGAAAACTGTACTCGCACTCATCAGTCCATACAAATCTCTTATCTTTCTGAGTCAACTGCATCATAGGCCTGGCTATCGAAGAAAACTTCTCAATGAAACGCCTATAGTAGCCGGCCAACCCCAAGAAACTACGGATCTCTGAAATATTTCGAGGTCTCTCCCAGTTAAGCACTGCTTCGACCTTGCTCAGATCTACATAAATCCCTTGTGCCGAAATCACGTGACCCAAAAAGATAATCATGTCGAGCCAAAACTCGCACTTGCTGAACTTGGCATAGAGCTGCGAGTCTCTCAATCTCTGCAATACTAGTCTCAGGTGCTCCTTGTGCTCTCTCTTGCTCCTCGAGTACACCAAGATGTCATCTATGAAGACGATTACGAACCGATCGATATACTCACTGAAGACGCGATTCATCAAATCCGTAAAGACAGCGGGGGCATTCGTCAATCCAAACGGCATGACAAGAAACTCAAAATGCCCATATCGAGTCCGGAAGGCTGTCTTTGCCACATCAGCGTCTCTAATTCGTAACTGGTGATAACCAAAGCTGTCAGGCCCCGTGCTAATTACTAACAATTAACACATAATAAGCGCATAAACACGGAAGCTAAAAATCAGGGCTTAAAAATTTTTCGAAAATACTATGGGCCTGAACTTCAAATCAGTCATTCAAAATATTCAATACTCAAAATATGAGTTAACTCAAACTCATACAACATGTAATCCACAAAAATATCAATTCACTAGACAGATCCCCAAGTACATGATAACACGGGGCATCCCCCGGTTCAATACATATCATAAATAAACTGGGACTCAGGGATGCGGGGATCGACCAGCTGAACTTCCACTCTGCCCAGCTAGGTTACCTGAAACTCCTGCAAATGGGCACGCGCAACTCTCGAATGAACGCTACACGCTTCTAACAACAGATCTGCTTACGTCACCATAAGACCTGCTTACGTCATCAGATCTCTCGCGCTCTAGCTTCTCAAATTCGAACAGCTTTCACCAAACGCAGCGCTTACTCTTCTTTTCACGTCAAAACACGCAGCGCTAAAGAAAAAAAACAGATCTCTATCAAATTCATTCTAAATCTCAACACTTCTCGACCAGATTTCACACGAAAACACCAAATAAAATCTGAACAATTCAACTGAAGATTAGAATATTTTCCAAAGCAGATCTCATCAAAATTCGAATCCCGAAATCTTAAATTCTTAATTCTCATGACTAATCTAACTCAAAATCCGATTAATCACAAATTAGGGATCTGAATCCTCACATGAAGTATGTGTGACCATATTTAGTACCAATACTAAACGGGCCGCACACATCAGTATGGATCAAATCCAATAGGCCTTGGGCACGTTCACCCTTGCCCTTGAAGGTTTGCTTGGTCATCTTTCCTTTCAGACAGGATTCACAAGTCGGTAGGGAGTTGATGTCTGACAGATCAAACAGTTCTCTCCTAATCAACTTGTTCATCCTGCTTAGGGAAATGTGACCTAGCCTAGCGTGCCAAAGTTGTGCTGGGTTCAAGTTATCGTGTTTCCGTTTAATCGTTGTTGTGTGTGTTTCGACATCGCGAGTTGGAACGTCTTTTAACTTTAAGGTGTATAGATCGTTTTCGCGTTCCCCAATTCCAATTAAACATTCATTCTTGTAAATATTGCAAATCGAATTAGCAAACATACAAGAATATCCATCTCTATCAAGCATAGGAATAGAAATAATGTTTTTAATTAACTCAGGAACAAATAAAACGTC
>KQ991088.1:91443-108291 GCA_001598015.1 Dorcoceras hygrometricum | reverse complement strand
CAAAAACAGAGTCCTACAACTCAAAATATCGCCCAACAGATCTCTCGCGCAAAACAGACTTCATGCTCTCCGTCAGATCTCGCGTGAGCCTCAAAACGACAACGTTTTGGTCAACAGATCTCACGCTCAACACTTGCGCCAAAACGCAAAACAGATCTCGGCGCTAAAACACAAAACGACGACGTATAGGCACCAGATCTCTCAAATGCACGCTATCACGTTCTAGCAACAGATCTGCTTACGTCACCCGCAGACTTGCTTACGTCATCAGATCTACCGCGCAACTCTCGAATGAACGCTACACGCTTCTAACAACAGATCTGCTTACGTCACCATAAGACCTGCTTACGTCATCAGATCTCTCGCGCTCTAGCTTCTCAAATTCGAACAGCTTTCACCAAACGCAGCGCTTACTCTTCTTTTCACGTCAAAACACGCAGCGCTAAAGAAAAAAAACAGATCTCTATCAAATTCATTCTAAATCTCAACACTTCTCGACCAGATTTCACACCTTACGTCACCATAAGACCTGCTTACGTCATCAGATCTCTCGCGCTCTAGCTTCTCAAATTCGAACAGCTTTCACCAAACGCAGCGCTTACTCTTCTTTTCATCAAAACACGCAGCGCTAAAGAAAAAAAACAGATCTCTATCAAATTCATTCTAAATCTCAACACTTCTCGACCAGATTTCACACGAAAACACCAAATAAAATCTGAACAATTCAACTGAAGATTAGAATATTTTCCAAAGCAGATCTCATCAAAATTCGAATCCCGAAATCTTAAATTCTTAATTCTCATGACTAATCTAACTCAAAATCCGATTAATCACAAATTAGGGATCTGAATCCTCACAAGAGCGCAAATCAATCTTCGAGTAAACAACCGATCCCTGCAACTGATCGAACAAGTCATCAATCCTCGGCAAAGGATACTTGTTTTTCACTGTTGCTTTATTCAACTGTCTAAAGTCCACACACATCCTCATAGTGCCATCTTTCTTTTTCACAAATAGAATCGGAGCTCCCCAAGGCGACATGCTCGATCTGATGAAGTCTTTCTCTAAGAGATCACTCAACTGTTCCTTCAGCTCTTTCAACTCTACGGGCGCCAACCGGTAAGGAGCTCTAGAAATCGGGGCGGTACCGGGCACCAACTCAATACTGAAGTCGATCTCACGTCGAGGGGGAAATCCAGGAATCTCCTCTAGAAACACGTCGGGAAAATCTCGAATGACGGGGATGTCGCGCAACTCTAATCGCTGCTCCTGGGAACTATCAAGTGCGTAGATCATGAATCCTGCATTACCTAGCGATAGCAGGCTAAACATCTCCATAGCGGACACTAGGGGAATCTTCGACCTCGAATCCGTGCCGTAGAAATTCCACCTCTCACCCGTATCAGGGCGAAATCTCACCACACCATGGAAGCAATCAACGGTAGCCTTATAGCTAGATAATACGTCCATTCCCAAAATGCAGTCGAAATCTCTAATCCCCAACTAGGGGAATCTTCGACCTCGAATCCGTGCCGTAGAAATTCCACCTCTCACCCGTATCAGGGCGAAATCTCACCAAACCATGGAAGCAATCAACGGTAGCCTTATAGCTAGATAATACGTCCATTCCCAAAATGCAGTCGAAATCTCTAATCCCCAACACAATCAAATTGGTCACCAAACATGCTCATCAAACCTAATCAGGCAATCTACCACAACCTCTCGAGACCAGAGATCCACACCAGCAGGAGTAGACACAGAAACAACATCACACAGTGGGGAAGAACTCAACCCACGCTCAAACACAAACATCTCAGATATAAAAGAGTGTGATGCACCAGTGTCAAACAAGACTCTCAGGATAATCATAAATAGAGCATGTACCTCTAATCATCATGCCCGGCGTCTCCTCAGCCTGGTCCAACGACAAGGCGTTCGTCTGCGCCTGCTGGGGAATTTGAAACGGGGGTCGGGAAGGTCCTCCAAAACGAGACGGCTCACGAGGCTGAAATCCTGATCGCTGGGACTGCGCAAAAGGCTGCTGTCGCTGAGAAGAACCACTAGCGGAACCCTGCTGCGACTGACCAGTAGACCGCCCTCCAATCGAAGGACACGCTCTAGCGAAATGTCCCGGCTGACCACAAAGATGGCAAAGTCCTCGGACTCCTCGACACTGCGAAGTCTCGTGTCTCCTCCGCACTGACTACAAAATCCGCCGCCAGAACCACTACCTGAACCACTGCCAGAACCAGAGCTCACGGAACCAGAGGAACTCGAATGGCCCTTCTTCTTGAATTGCTTCCCTCGAGGTCGGAACTGCTGGAGACTCGACTGATGTGACCCCTGAGGAGACTGATAAGACTGCGACACTGCCTGCACTGGCTGAGAAGTACGCCCAGACGTCTGATGTATCGGAGCCTCAGGATCCATCAAACTCTCCTCGATATCAACCGCATTGTTCACAGCTTCCATAAAGGTTGCCGGGGACCCAGACAGCACCATCCGGTAAAGGTCAGGTCTCAAGCCCTTCAAGAACTTGTTCCTCTTTGTTCGCTCTTGGTTCGCCACAGCTGGCATGTACACTAGAAGCACAGAAAACCGCCTCGCATACTCGGCCACACGCATGTCACCCTGCTTCAGGTTATCAAACTCATGCTCTCGGCTGGCGAAATAGGACTCTGGAGTGTATTCGCGTCGAAAAGCCTCACAGAAAACATCCCAAGTGAGCTCCGTCCCACTATCTCGAAGCATCCTAGAAGTACTCCTCCACCAGCGCTGTGCATCATCTCGCAGCTGCAGCACTGCCAACTTCAGTCTCTTTTCCGGAGCGTACTCCAAGGTATCAAATAACTCCTCCATCTGAACAAGCCACGCCTCAGCCCTAGCACCACCCTCAGTACCGGCCAACGTCGGTGGGTTCGTCCGCTGAAATCGGGCTAAGACCAACTTCATCCCACCTATCTGTCTAGTGACGTCCTCAACCTGAGCGTCGTCATCACTACCTGCTCTAGATTCCTCCACGGAACGTCTAGTCCTCCTACCTCCTCCTCGTCTCGGCGGCATCTAAACAAGCCTAGAGGTAAGATCTCACAGCAGATAGAATAACAAGACAAATAATAGATCACATAAGTCACAGAGGCAATCAAAATCAAATCAAAACTCTGTGCCTAGACTCGAGTGTGATCAAAAGAAATCGAGCTTATCCCAGTTTAAGCTCTGATACCAAAAATGTCAGGCCCCATACTAATTACTAACAATTAACACATAATAAACGCAAAAACACGTAAGCTTAAAATCAGGGCTTAAAAATTTTTCGAAATACAATGGGCCTGAACTCCAAATCATACATTCAAAATATTCAATACTCAAATATGAGTTGACTCAAACTCAAATGCAACAAGTAACAACATAATATCAAATCAAATACAGATCCCCAATACATGATAACACGGGGCATCCCCCGGTTCAATACATATCATATATAGACTGGGACTCAGGGACGTGGGGATCGACCAGCTGAACTTCCACTTTGCACAGCTTGGTTACCTGAAGCTCCTGCAAATGGGCAACGCAGACCCAAACAAGACAAAAGCAGGAAACAAGTACGAGGTCAAGCCTCAGTACGAAGAGCTATCATACATGCAACATGCTATAAATCAATGCTATGAATGCATGAGGGCTGCCAAGGAAAATCAGTCAGCTAGACCAGTGTATCAACCGGCAAATATATCAGGTCGCCTCTATACCACGGCCAATCAACCGGGAAATCATCGGTCTGTGATCATCGGGCCCGTCAGCCCATCACAGCTCGGATGATAGCGTTGGACTGGTGCACAACACATCTGTTGGCCAGCTCCAACGTGGCTCGGGTCATCAATCAAATCTGTCAAAGCCCAATATGTATGCATGTATGCCAATCAATATCAATGCTCAATGCATACAGCTCATAATACGTGAAAACATAATATCAATTTCAATCAATTCAACTAAATTCAATTTCCAGATTCACGCAAATCACAAGACAGTCATCTCACGAATCCATAGCCTGAAATATACACACGTTCATGCGCAAACTGCTAAGGGCTGCTCGATTCGTACCTTTCTTCTTCAATTTACCTAACAGATCTCAAAAAAAGGCACGGCCAGCAACAATTCAAACCTACGGCCCTTGAAGCTTCCACGGCAATCTCCACTCAAAATTCCCAGAAGCTGAAATCTGTCAAAGATACCTAACATCTTAGCTCAAATCTGATACAAACACACGTTAAACCTACGGCCAGAACTCAAATCTAGTTCTAATATTCTACGCAGGCATTAGTTACTAAAACCGAGCTCAAATCACAAGAACTGCTCACCCGAAGCTCAAAAGAATCGACGGCTGAATCTGCTCACGAAACCAGCAACTTCACGAACACGCAGAAGCTTTTGGGATTTCTCAACTCGTTGTCCCTAGCTTCCAAACTAGTATCAATGGGAAGAGCAAGTCTCAAGGAGTCCAGCGCCACCAAGAACGTAAAAAACAGAGGCTGGAATCGACGGGAAATGGCGATAGACAGTGACGGTGAACAGTAGCTATTCGAGGGTTTCGAGTTTGAGGATAAGAAATATCGGGTCTGGAATGCTCTAAGTGTAACTCAACACTTGTATTTATCCTCTACTCCAAAAGCTCCCCAATAATTCAATCACCGACAGAAACAGATAACTACAACTTAAAATATCGCAAAACAGATTCCTCGCACAACTCCAAGGCAAAACAGACTTCACGCTAAACAAATCTCGCGCAGCCTCAAAACGACAACGTTTTGGCAAAAACAGATCTCAACGTTCAATTCAACGCATAAAGCTAAACGACATCGTTTCATCAAAACAGATCCCAGCGCTAATACTGCTCTCGCTTGCAACTCCAAAACGACGGCGTATAGGCACCAGATCTCAGCGCTTAAACTCAAACAGATCTCAGCGCCAAAACACGATGCACAAAACGACGTCGCATGAGCAAAAACAGATCCCTCACGTGAAACCAGATCTCTCGCTTGGCAACGCACAACAAAACGACGCCGCAGCGAGACCAGATCCCTCAAATGAACGCTATCACGTTCTTGCATAAGATTTGCTTACGTCACCCATGAGACCTGCTTATGTCACCGAATCTGAATTTCAAAAGAACAACGTATTCATTTCCCACGCCATTCTCGACAACCAGATCTCTCTAAAACGACACCGTTTTATCCAAATCTCACGGTGCTTTTCAAAACGCTAAAAAGAACAGATCCCTATCAAAAATCCAACCAAAACAACGCGAGAAACACGCTAACACTAGAAAACAGATCTCTCTCAAAAATTGATCAATTCAACATCATTTCTCCACCAGATTTCACCCGAAAAACACAAACTAAAATCTGGACAATTCAACTAGAGATCTGAATATTTTCCAAATCGGATTTCACCAAAATTCAAAATTCCAGAAATCTAAATTCTTAATTCTCGTGACTAATCTAACTCAAGATCCGATTAATCACTAATTAGAAATCTGAATCCTCACAGACACAAACCATATTTGAATATCTTCATCGTACAGAGCATTAATTGCGCCATTAATGCTTAGTTGAGGTTTGTCTGCTGTTGTCAGAGCTTAGTAGACTTTTATACCAAAGTAGGTGAACATCGACTGTACCAACTGTGCGTTCTACACAAATATACTCTAAGTGGCTCTGATCTTGAATAACTTTAATTCAATTTGTCTGAAGGGCTTTATATGCTTTAATCTTGATCGTTGAATCCTATGGAATAAATAGCTGATAAGATCTGAAACTGAAATATGAATCTGTTTTGGATCTGAACTCTTCTTCGGCTCTGATCACAAATCTGCTTTCGTATATATATGAGCTTCAAGATCTTTCTACTTTACGAATTTCTTCCTTTTTCTCTCTTTATCTGTACCTTTGTCTAATCTGAAATCCCTCTCTGTTCTGTACCTTAGAAGCCTCTGATATGATCTTGTTATACTCGGATCTGATACATAAGCCTCTGAATGGATCTGATATGCTCGGATCTGATCTGATATAGACGCCTAATCGGTTAAGTCCTTAACCCGATTACTTATAGTACAAATCTGATAACCTTATATTCAGTTCTTTATCTTGTTTGTGTTATTTCAAAAACTAGTAAATTTATCTTAACATAATGTGTTATTTGATACTGGAGCATCTCATGCATCACAATATGTCGATGATTATGATCTTCGAACTACACATTTTATGAGACTATATTTGTGTCCACGCCAGCTGGTCGATACATTCAGTCTGGTCAAATCGTATTAAATTGTGTTTTATCATTTGATGATAGCATTATGTTGATGGATTTGATTGTATTGCCAATGTATGATTTTGATTGTATTATTGGTATGGACACACTATCGAATTATCGAGCTACAGTCGATTGTTTTCACGATGTAGTACGATTTCGACCATATTATGGTAGCAAATGTAATTTTTATGGTTGAGGATCACAAGCTAAAGTACCTTTAGTGTTAACAGTGGAAATGTTTAGGTTATTATCCTTAGGAAATGAGGGTATATGGTTTATGCCGTGGATGTTACAAAATAAACACCTAAATTGTCTGATATCCCCGTAGCACATGAATTTCCCGATGTATTTCCTGACGTGATACCTGGCTTTCCACCTCAATGGGAAATTGATTTTACCATTGAGTTTATGTCGGAGACTGAACCGATCTCATAAGAACCGTATAGAATGGCCCCTGTAGAGTTGAAAGAATTGAAAGAACAGTTACAGGATTTGATGGATAAGGGCTATATTCGTCCCAGTACGTCACCCTGGTGAGCACCTATATTATTTGTGAATAAGAAAGATAGTTCGATGAGAATGTGTATCGATTATAGGCAACTGAATAGAGTCACTGCGAAGAATAAATATCCTTTGCCTAGAATCGATGATTTATTAGATCAGCTCCAAGGAAGTTTGATCTATTTAAAAATCGATCTTCGATCTGGATACCATCAACTTCGAGTTAGAGAAGAGGATATTTCGACGACTGCATTTAGTACGAGATATGGGAATTTCTTGTGATGCCATTCGGTTTGACAAATGCACCAGCAGTCTTTATGAATTTAATAAATAGAGTGTTCAGAGAATTTTTGGATAGATTTGTGATTGTGTTATTGATGTACTCTAGTGTATTCTAAATCTCGAAAAGAACACAAGGAAATTACAACAAGTGCTTCAAAAACTACGAGATAACCAATTATATGCTAAATTGTCGAAATGTGAATTCTGGATGGATAGTGTGGTATTTTAGGTCATATAATATCAGGACAAGGAATATCTGTTGATCCAAGTAAAGTTGAAGCGATCCTGAATTGGTCTAGACCAACAAATGTACCAGAGATTCGGAGTTTCTTGGGTTTAGATGGATTTATCGAGAGATTTTCTCAAATTGTTTGACCTCTTACCCAACTGACCAATAAGGATGCGAGATTTATTTGGTCAGATGAATGTGACCAGAGTTTTCTGACACTGAAATAAAAGTTGACAACTGCCCCTGTATTAACATTGTCATCTGGATCGGGTGGATTTGTGGTTTGTACTGATGCGTCAACGAAAGGACTGGGATGTGTTTTGATGCAACACGGGAAAGCTATTACTTCTTCTAAGCAGTTGAAGACACATGAATAGCATTATCCAGTTCATGATCTAGAACTAGCAGCCATTGTGTTCGCTCTCAAAGTTTGGAGACATTATTTATATGGTGAGCAGTTCATAATTTATTCCGCTCATAAAAGTTTGAAATATCTGTTCACTCAATCGGAATTGAATATGAGACAAGGAGTATGGTTAGATCTATTGATAGATTTTGATTGTAAAATATAGTACCAACCAGGTAAATTGAATCAAGTAGCGGACTCATTGAGCCGAAAGTATCAATATGTTATGGTAGCATCTATTCATATGTGGCAGAATTATGATGAATTATGTACTTCTGGATTTACGTTTAAGCTGAAGAAAAAATCTTTTCTTGTGTCTGCTCTACAATTTGAGCCAAAGATCATTTCAAAGATAAAGAAAACTCAAAAGAAAGATCCACGGGTTCAAAGAGCCAAAGATTTGGTGTTGTCCGGTAATCCAGATATATATAATATTTCATCATATGGTTGTCTCATAATGAATAACCGATTAGTGATACCGGATGTTGCAGAATTGAAAGAGGCATTGATTCGAGAGGCACATTGTAGTCGTTATAGTGCACATCCTGGTAGTCGGCGAATGTACAACATATTGAAATCACAGTTCTGGTGGAATGCGATGAACGAGATATCACCGATGTGGCGAGATTTTTGACATGTCAGTAGGTTAAAGCCGAGAGAATGAAACCTAGAGATATGTTACAGAGTTTAGAGATACCACAATGGAACTGGGAACACATTGCAAAGGACTTTGTCACTCACTTACCCAGAACTATTAGAGGTTGTGATGCAATCTGGGTGATAGTTGATAGATTGTCCAAATCAGCTCACTTTATTCCATATGATCGTACTTATTTGTATAAGAAAATGGCACAGTTATATATGGATAATGTGGTTAGATTGCATGGTATTTCTGTTTCTATTGTATCTGGTCGAGATCCTAGTTTTTCATCTAAGTTTTGGAGTAGTCTGCAAAATGCGTTGGGAACGAAGTTAGCAATGAGTACAGCTTACCATCCCCAAACTGATGGTCAGATAGAAAGGACTATCCAGACCTTAGAAGATATGCTCTGATCTATGATTATGGATTTTGGTGGAAATTGGCAAGAAACATTATCACTTGTGGAATTCTCTTACAATAATAGTTTTCAAACAACTATTGGTATGGCACCATTCGAAACTTTATATGGTTGAAAGTGCCGATCACCAATATGTTGGAATGAGATTGAAGAGAAACCGCTAACTCAACCTGAGTTTGTCGAAGAAATTAATGCGAAGATTGATTTGATCAGGAAAATAATGAAAGCAGCTCAAGATCGTCAAGCTAGTTATGCGAATAATAGACGTAGAACTTTAGAATTTCAGGTTGGCGATCAAGTCGTTCTAAAAGTTTCACCGTTTCGTAGTACGATGAGATTTGATCGAAAGGGAAAGTTAGATCCACGTTACATCGGACCATACGAGATTATTGAGAGGATCGGTGTTTTGGCTTATAGATTGGATTTACCACAAAGTTTGTCTGCGATACATAATGTGTTTCATGTATCTATGTTGCGGAAGTATGAACCAGATCCATTATGGAGTTGTGACCGGAGGAAGCGTAGTTAGACAGTTCTCTAAGTTATGTTGAATATCCTATCCAAATTCTAATCGAAAGGATAAGTAACTCCGTAATAAGACGATACCATAGGTTATGGTACAGTGGAGTAGGCATGGAACAGAAGAAGCTACGTGGGAGCTGGAGACTAAAGTGCGACAAGAATGGTCTCATTTGTTTGAGACTCAGAGTGTATCACATTATTCCATGTACTTTGATTTTCCTATGTATTATCAGTGATAGATACTTGTATCCCTTTGTATATGGATGATGTGCTATGTATTTGATTTCAAGGAGTTATTTTGAGTATCTGAGTTTTCTGGTATGCCTAATTTACGGGGAGGTCATACCGAAAAATGTTATAGGCCCACAAACACGAAAATTTTAACCCGTTTTTTCGCTGTTTATGAATGAATCCTAATTGCATGTTAATAAATTATGCCTAGGATAACTGGCCCTCACAATTTTTCATACACTTCCTAGAACCCAGGTGTCTTTTCTTGGACGATAATCGGTATAAAATATTAAAATAATTTTTATAAAATAAAAGAAACATTAACAAACTAAATTAAATAATTACCTTTGTAATAATCTTGAATATCTCTTTAATTGCTCCAAATGAACTCTTAATTTTATATTAATAGGAAATTATTATTTCTCTATAATTCCTTAATTTAGAGAGAATTACAGTATAAGAGAATGTGTATATTTTGTGTGTGTATTTACAATGAAAATTACAAGCCTATTTATAGGCAAATGAAATGATTAAAATAATAAAAAGGTCTAATCACTTCATTTAATATTTAGAATCCAACAACTAACAACTAATACTAACCATCTAATTTATTTGACTATTTCATAATACTCCCCCTTTAGATGTCTTTATTACGTGTTTTGATATTGTCTCGTTAAAAACCTTACTGGGAAAAACCCAGTGGGATAAAAACATAATAAAGAAAAAAGAGTGCAGTCACGTAAACTCCCATCATATTGACACAAATGAATCTTCATATATTTCGTAGGGATGGCGCATCCCAATACTATATGTATGCTTTCTGAACACTATCGTGAAAAGATCTGACGAATTTTCACTTGATTGAATGTAACTAATATCAATATCGTTATTCTTCACAAGTTCTTGGGTGAATTCGAAGAACTTAGGGGGGATATGCTTAGTTCTATCGCTTTTGATGTATCCTTCTTTCATTTGAGCAACACATGCAGTATTATCTTCGTACAGTGTCACAGGCTTCTTATCAGATGGTAAACCACACATGACTTGTATATGTTCTGTTATGGATTTTAGCATACACATTCATGGCTTGCCTCATGTAGTGCAATAATATCGACGTGATTTGATGAAGTTGCTACGATAGTTTGTTTCTAAGAACGCCAAGAAATTGCAGTGCCTCCATGAGTAAATACATATCCAGTGTGAGATCATGTCTTATGTGGATCAGATAGGTGTCCAGCATAGCAAAACCAACAATACTTTTATTGATATCTTTTGAATATAAAAGTCCCAAATCTGTTGGTCCTCCTAAATAATGGAATATCTGCTTAATTCCGTTCCAGTGCCTCTTTGTTGGACATGAGCTGAATTTTGCCAATAAATTTATTGTAAAAGATATATCAGGTCTAGTACAATTTGCAAGATACGTAAGAGCACCGATACATAAGAGCACCAATAACACTTAGATATGGTACTTATGGACCAGAATAACTTATTTCTTCACATGGAGGATGTTAGAGTAGGTGCCCAACTAGCCAACTTGTGGCGTGTGGGTTCTTATTGACTCTTTGTAAAACGATCTTTATTTATGAAATTCGTATTATTTTTATGGCATTCTTTATCTTCATTATTTTATAATGTTAACAATTGTGTTGGATAAAGACCTAGAATGCACCATAGTGTATGTTAGATGTGATAGTGGATATGATGGCTATCATGAAAAACATCTAATAGTCACTGTGTATTCTGAACTCGTTCCTAGTCGATTGGGCCGTCAAAATGAGGATAAGGCCGCCCGAGTTTGAGACTAGATCTCCGAGATGTATGCATGGTTATTGGATCTCTAGCGACTTTCGATTTACCAATGGTCGTTGATCTGATCGGGATATTTGTGTTGAAAGGACCGTACTGTACGCTAACCATGACCAACTGGTTCTTGCAGGCACTATCAGTGATACCTAGGGGATCATGGGGCGATGTTGCTAGATGCTTTACCATGATCCGATGGGTCAGTCCGAAATTGTGATTTCGGAGTCACACATGTTGTGGGTCCATGGCTAGCTGTATCCCTGAACCATTGAGGGTCACACGAGTACTGGCTTCTCAGTTCCCGCATGGAAAATAAACTCAATTTGTTGAGTATAGGAGGAGGAAGGATGGAAGTGCGACTTCCTAAAATTCAACAGTGGTATCAGAGCTTTGGCTCGGATCTGTCAATCCATATATTGTACCTGTATTGCATCAGATCTCAGATTTCAAAAAAAAAAGAATATGTTCATGGTTTATGGGGGTGGTGAACTGAAATTGGAAGGCTACACTGATTCTAGCTTCCAATGTGATGTGGATGATTCGAAGTCAACCTCTGGTTTTGTATTCATGCTCAATGGTGGTGCTGTCTCTTGGAAGAGTTCCAAGCAAGACACCATCGCGGATTCAACCACTGAGGCTGAGTACATCGCAGCATCAGCTGCTGCTAAAGAGGCGGTTTGGATGAGGAATTTCGTCCAAGAGTTGGGCGTAATCCCTGAAGGAGTTGGTCCAGTCCCAGTGTACTGTGACAACACGGGTGCCGTTGCGCAAGCAAAGGAGTCTAGGTCTCACCAAAGATCCAAACATATACTGAGGAAATACCACATAATCCGGGATATTTTTGCTAGAGGTGACATAGCAGTCGAGATTTCAGTCGTGGATCGGATTAGGAGAACGACAACCGCCTACTGTTGAAGTGCCGATTTCCTCGTGAAATTGGTCGGAGCCAGGCGCCTAGACGCCAGCAAGGTACCAAACTAAACATCCTATGAATGTTTAATTGCTGTTTATACTAGTGTATTGATCGTTCCCGGGTCCAAATTTTTAAAATCTTCCGCTGCGCCCCGGGAGCAGGATCCGAATCCGCCGCTGCGCCAACAATGGATGGAACAGATCATTTTCAATGTTCAACGATCTAACAACCATTGGAGTACTTAAATGATTTGCTTTATCCATATTTGTGAGGATTGAGAAATTTGAATAGTGATTAATCAGTTTTGCTTAGGATTAGTCACGAGATTTTGGGGATTTCGAATTTCAGATTTTGAGGAATTGTATTGAAGTTTGGTTTGTGAAGTTCAGCATTTGATTTGGAGTTCAGCAGTAAGTTTATCGCTGGGAGAAGTAAAGCCAGCAGCGTTTTTATGCGAAGGCTTACGGGCAATTCAGCTGTTGGTATTTCAGTAGTAGCATGATCAGTTGTGAGCTATTACGCGAGGAATTCAGCAGTGAGTTGCATGAGCATTCAGCTGTTGGTATTTCAGCAGTGGCGTAAACAGAGGTCAACGCTAGTCAACTCAGCAGTGAGTGTGTAGCGGCAAGCAGCAGTTAGCGTTAACGCTTTGTATCAGCTGTTAGTTGTGTTGGTCATCAGCTGGAGAGGAATTTGTTGGCAGTTGTTGCGCGAACGTGAGATTGAACGAGATGACGCCACGTGTTGGTCAACCTTGAGGAGTTGACTGCTGATGTTCTAGCGCTAATCAGCCGTTGCCTTGCAAGGGATTTGATTCAGTAGAGTGATCAGATGTTGGTTTGAGTGATCAGCTGCTGATAGTGAGGCGACGTCGTTTTATCTTTGTTATCGGGAACCCTGTTACGTCGTTGTTTCGATATTATTGAAGATTCAGCTATTGGTTGTTTCGCGAGAGATTTTGTATCAGCTGTTGGAGCACTGCGACGTCGTTTTGATTAGTTGGTACGACGTAGTTTTGATGTCTCGCTGTGTAGTGCAACGTCTGATTGTATCAACTGATTCGATTGAAGGGAAACGCTGGTTTCAGTCGTAATATTTCTACTGTAGCATTACCCGACGTCTGGTTTAGAAGAACAACAGCTGTTGTATGGAGATTTATATATATAAGTGTTGAGCGACACTTAGATTATTTCCACCCGATATTTCTTATCTCCATCTTCGAAACCCTCGCTAGCTACTGTTCACCCGAACACTTCTTCCTTAGATTTCTGTCGATTCCAGCCGTTGTTTTGAATGATATTGGTGGCTCTGAACTTCTTGTGACTTTCTCTTTCGATTGCTACCAAATTGAAGCTATAGTTCGACCTTGGAGAATATCACGAAGTAGCAGTGTTGTTCGATTATCTTCGCCAAGTGAAACCCGAGACTTCTTCAGCTCTCTTTATCTTTTGGGTAAGAATTTCCTGCTGTTCTAAGCTTAGTATTGGCTGCTAGTACTTTGTTTAGAGGTAGAACCAGAGTTAGGTTCTTGGCCGTGGGAAATTTTGTGTAGAGGATCAGATTTGAGCTAAAATATTAGATGCCTTGTACAGATTTCAGCTTCCGGGAAGTTTCTGCTGAGTTGGGCGTGACCAGCGAGGGGCAGATTTGTGCAGGTTGAGTTGTGCCATGCCTTGAGAAATCTGTTGAGGTAGATTTAAGCTATGAGAGGTACGAATTGAGTAGCTCTAATAGCTTTGAGCGTGAACATGGCTATATTTCGTGTTATGAAGTCTGTGTTGAATTGATGGCTGGATTACATGAACCGATTTTACCTTATTTGGTTAATTATGTTCTGTTTTCACATATTGTTATTGTATGCATCTAGAATTTATTATTGAATGGCATTCATGCATACTTCTTGAGCCAGATTGATTGATTGATATCCCGATTTAGAGCCACGTTGTGACTGGCCGACAGATGTGTCGTGTCCGAAAAGTCCAACACTATCATCGGAGTGGTGACTGCCAGATTCGAGTGTCTACCACCGAGCTGTGATGGGCTGACGGGCCCTGAAGATCACGGACCGATGATTTCTCGGTTGATACACCGTGGTGTGGAGGCTCGACATGAGATGATTTGCCAGTTGATACACTGGTCTTGATTACCGATTCCTTGATAGCCTCATTCATTTCATAGCATTGATTTATAGCATGTTGCATGAATTGCTGTTTTGATGGCTCTTTGTACTGAGGCTTGACCTCGTATTTCTTTTTCTGCTTTTGTGTTGTTGGGTTTGTGTTACCCATTTGCAGGGTCTACAGGTAACTAAGCTGGTACGAGTGGAGCGCCAGCTGGTCGATCCCCATTTCTTTGAGTCCCAGTTATATATCGTATTATGTATTGAACCAGGTAATGCCCTATGTTTCTATGTATTGGGGATCTGTATCTGATTTGATATTTGATGTTACCTGTTTTGTATGAGTTTGATTTAACTCGTATTTTGATTATGAATATTTTGAATGATGATTTGATTTCAGGCCCAATTTATTTCAAAAAATTTTTAAGCCATGTTTTACGTTTCCGTGATTATGTGCTTAATTGTGCAGTAATCTTTGTTGATTAGCACAGGGCCTGACATTTTTGGTATCAGGGCTTAAACTGAGATGAGCTCGTTTTTCTTTGATTGTGCAGTAATCTTTGTTGATTAGCACAGGGCCTGACATTTTTGGTATCAGGGCTTAAACTGAGATGAGCTCGTTTTTCTTTGATCACACTCGAGTCTAGGCACAGAGTTTTGATTTGATTTTTGATTGACTCTGTGACTTACGTGATTATATTATCTGTCTCTTTGATATCTGCTATTAGTCTTACCTTGAGAATTGTTTAGATGCCGCTGAGGAGAGGTAGAGGTAGGACTACTAGATGTACCGCAGAGGAGTCTAGGGCCTCGGATAGTGATGAGGGCAATCAGCAGGTTGAGGATGTTACGATACAGATAGGCGAGATGGAGCTAGTCTTAGCTAGGTTCCAGCGGACGAAACCTCCGACTTTTGCTGCTGTTGAGGGTGGTGCGTTGGATGAGAGTTGGCTAGTACAGATGGAGGAGCTGTTTGATACTTTGGAGTACACTCCTGAGAAGAGATTAAAGCTGACGGTGTTGCAATTGAGGGATAATGCGCAGCGCTTGTGGAGAGGTACTTCCCGTATCTTACGTGAGAGTGGGGCTGTAATTACTTGGGAGAGCTTCTGTGTTACGTTTCGACAGGAGTATACCCCGGAGTCCTACTACAATAGTCGCGAGCGGGAGTTTGATAATCTGAAGCAAGGGATGATGAAGGTGGCCGAGTATGCCAGGCATTTTTCTTCACTTCTGATGTATGTGCCTCACGTAGCTAACCAGGAGAGGACGAAGTGGAACAAGTTCATGAAGGGATTGAGGCTTGATCTATTCCGGATGGTGTTGTCTGGTTCTCCTGTGACTTATGTTGACGCTGTGAATAGAGCGGTATACATTGAGAGAGTTTGTTGGAGGAAGAGGCTCCGGTTCAGCCGACGTCTGGACGTGCTTTTCAGCCGATGCAGAGTATGTCGCAATCGTTCCAATCTCCTCAAGGGTCGCAGCAATCAAATCGCCAACAGTTTAGACCTCGAGGGAAGCAGTTCAAGAAGAAGGCGAATTCGAGTTCCTCTGGTTCCGTGAGTTCTGGTAGCAGCTGTTCTGACGGTATGTCTTGTGGACAGTGCGGAGGGAAGCATCCGACTTCGCAGTGTCGAGGAGTTCAGGGGTCTTGCCGTAACTGCGGGCAGCCTGGACACTATGTTAGAGTGTGTCCTTTGTTGAGGGGACAGGCTTCGGTTCCTTCACAGAGCGCAGCTTCCCGTTCCGACCCAGCGATCTGGATTTCAACCCCATGAACCGTCTAGGTTTGGAGGATCTTCTAGACCTCAGTTTCAGATACCGCAGCAGGCCCGGGTGAATGCCTTGTCGGGGGAGAAGGCTGAGGAGACACCTGGTATGTTTATCGCAGGTACATGTTCTATCTTTGATTTTCCTGCGAGAGTTTTAATTGTATACAGGAGCGTCCACTCCTTTGTTTCTGCATGGTTTGTGCATGAGTGTGGGTTGAGAGTTACCCCACTGTGTGATGTCGTATCTGTATCTACTCCTGCTGGTGTGTGGGTGATGTCCCATGAGATCGTGATGGATAGTGTGATTCGATTTGATCAGAATGTGTTAGTGGCGAATCTGATTGTCTTGGAGATGACGGATTTTGATTGCATCTTGGGAATGGATGTATTGTCTAGCTATAAGGCTACTGTTGACTGTTTCCATGGTGTGGTGAGATTTCGCCCCGATTCGGGTGAGAAGTGGGATTTCTACGGCATGGATTCGAGGTCGAAGATTCCACTGGTGTCTGCCATGGAGATGTTTAGTCTGTTATCGCTGGATAATGCTGGATTTATGATCTATGCGCTTGACGTTTCCCTAGAATCACGATTGGAGTTGAGTGATGTCCCGATCGTCCGATAGTTTCCCGACGTGTTTCTGAATGAGATTCCTGGATTCCATCTTGGTGTATTCGAGGAGTTTGAGAGAGCATAAGGAGCATCT
>KQ991088.1:67371-78310 GCA_001598015.1 Dorcoceras hygrometricum | reverse complement strand
TAGTGTGTCCCAGTAGCATATAGCATATATATATATGTATCAGTTAGCCAGGGGGATGCCCTGTGCTTTGTTGTTGTACCCGTAGGGGGAGATATGTTATATGTTGAAATTATGTATGCTTTGTTGTTGGATGTTTATGATTTGAGAAACTTATTTTAAGTATTGTTGTATTTTAAATTATATGTTTAAAACCGTCGGGCCTAAAAGCGAAAATTTTAACCACTTTTTAATAGCTTCCGCATGTGTTTACCTGTTGAGAGCACGAGGCCTGACACATCAGCTGGAGAGGAATTTGTTGGCAGTTGTTGCGCGGACGTGAGATTGAACGAGAGGATGCCACGTGTTGGTCAACCCTGAGGAGTTGACTGCTGATGTTCTAGCGCTAATCAGCCGTTGCCTTGCAAGGGATTTGATTCAGTAGAGTGATCAGCTGTTGGTTTGAGTGACCAGCTGCTGAAAGTGAGGCGACGTCGTTTTATCTTTGTTAGCGGGAACCCTGTTACGTCGTCGTTTTTATATTATTGAAGATTCAACTATTGGTTGTTTCACGAGAGATTTTGTTTCAGCTGTTGGAGCACTGCGACGTCGTTTTGATTAGTTGGTACGGCGTCGTTGTGTAGTGCAATGTCTGATTGTATCAACTGATTCGATTGATGGGAAACACTGGTTTCAGTCGTAAGATTTCTACTGTAGCATTACCCGACGTCTGGTTTAGAAGAACAACAGTTGTTGTATGGAGATTTATATATATAAGTGTTGAGCGACACTTAGATTATTTCCACCCGATATTTCTTATCTCCATCTTCGAAACCCTCGATAGCTACTGTTCACCCGAACACTTCTTCCTTAGATTTCTGTCGATTCCAGCCGTTGTTTTGAATGATATTGGTGGCTCTGAACTTCTTGTGACTTTCTCTTTCGATTGCTACCCAATTGAAGCTATAGTTCGACCTTGGAGAATATCACGAAGTAGCAGTGTTGTTCGATTATCTTCGCCAAGTGAAACCCGAGACTTCTTCAGCTCTCTTTATCTTTTGGGTAAGAATTTCCTGCTGTTCTAAGCTTAGTATTGGCTGCTAGTACTTTGTTTAGAGGTAGAACCAGAGTTAGGTTCCTTGCCGTGGGAAATTTTGTGTAGAGGATCAGATTTGAGCTAAAATATTAGATGCCTTGTACAGATTTCAGCTTCCGGGAAGTGTCTGCTGAGTTGGGCGTGACCAGCGAGGGGAAGATTTGTGCAGGTTGAGTTGTGCCGTGCCTTGAGAAATCTGTTGAGGTAGATTTAAGCTATTAGAGGTACGAATTGAGCAGCTCTAACAGCTTTGAGCGTGAACATGGCTATATTTCGTGTTATGAAGTCTGTGTTGAATTGATGGCTGGATTACGTACGATTTTACCTGATTTGGTTAATTATGTTCTGTTTTCACGTATTGTTATTGTATGCATCTAGAATTTATTATTGAATGGCACTCATGCATACATCTTGAGCCAGATTGATTTATTTATATCCCGATTTAGAGCCACGTTGTGACTGGCCGACAGATGTGTCGTGTCCGAAAAGTCCAACGCTATCATCGGAGTGGTGACTGCCGGATTCTAGTGTCTACCATCGAGCTGTGATGGGCTGACGGGCCCCGAAGATCACGGATCGATGATTTTCCGGTTGATACACCGTGGTGTGGAGGCTCAACATGAGATGATTTGCCAGTTGATACACTGGTCTTGATTACCGATTCCTTGATAGCCTCATGCATTTCATAGCATTGATTTATAGCATGTTGCATGATTTGCTGTTTTGATGGCTCTTCGTACTGAGGCTTGACCTCGTATTTCTTTTCCTGCTTTTGTGTTGTTGGATCTGTGTTACCCATTTGCAGGGTCTACAGGTAACTAAGCTGGTACGAGTGGAGCGCCAGCTGGTCGATCCCCATTTCCTTGAGTCCCAGTTATATATTGTATTATGTATTGAACCAGGGAATGCCCTATGTTTCTATGTATTGGGGATCTGTATCTGATTTGATATTTGATGTTACCTGTTTTGTATGAGTTTGATTTAACTCGTATTTTGATTATGAATATTTTGAATGATGATTTGAGTTCAGGCCCAATTTATTTAGAAAAATTTTTAAGCCATGTTTTACGTTTCCGTGATTATGTGCTTAATTGTGCAGTAATCTTTGTTGATTAGCACAGGACCTGACAATATTAATACGTTTAAGGACCTTTTCTGTATAATTTGACTGGTGAACAAATATTCCACCTTCTTTGTGCTCAATTTGTAAACCAAGACAATACTTGGTTTTTCCAAGGTCTTTCATTTCAAATTCTTCCTTTAAATACATCACAACATCTTGAATTTCCTTATTCGTGCCAATGATGTTTAAATCACCAACATATACAGCAATAATTACGCATCCAGATGTTGTTTTCTTAATGAAAACACAAGGACATATTGGATTGTTTACATATCTTTTTCATCAAGTGCTCACTCAATCGATTATATCACATTCGACCAGATTGTTTCAACCCATATAATGATCTATGTAATTTTACAGAATAACATTCTTTGGGGTTCGAAGTTTGTGCTTCAGGCATCTTAAATCCTTCAGGTATTTTCATATATATATATCATTATCAATCGATCCATATAAGTAAGATGTAACAACATCCATAAGACGCATTTCAAAATTTTCAAATACGGCCAAACTAATAAAATATCGAAACATAATTGCATCCATAACTGGAGAATACGTTTCTTCGTAATCAATTCCAGGCCTTTGAGAAAAACCTTGTGCAACAAACCGAGTTTTATATCTCACTATTTTGTTTTTCTCATTTAGTTTTCGAACGAAAACCCATTTTTATCCAACAGGTTTACACCTTCAGGTGTAAGGACTATAGGTCCAAAAACATTACGTTTATTTAATGAATCTAACTCCACCTGGATGGCGTCTTTTCATTTTATCTAGTCCTGCCGATTTTCACATTCACCAAAAGTTTTTGGTTCATGATCTTCATTCTCGTTAAATTGCATGTCCCCATATAGAAATAGGGAGTTTTGCTTTCATAATCATAGGTCTAGCAATCAGTTGTAGACGTTTACTCAATTATTCAGCTAAACCATTTTGTGTATGTACATGAGCAACAAGATTCTCAACAGTAATTTCCACCGACATGCAATAATCATTGAAAGTTTTGGAAGTAAATTCATCAGCATTATTGAGTCTAATATTCTTGATTGTATAATCAGGAAATTGAGCTCGTAAGTTTATTATTTGAGCAAGTAATCTTGCAAATGCCACATTCCGAGTTGATAATAAACATATATGTGACAATCTGCTTGAGGCATCTATCAATACCATAAAATATCGAAATGGTCCACATGTTGGCCCACAAATATCACCCTGAATACGTTCAAGAAACATGGGTGATTCAGTTTGTATCTTGGCGGATGATGACCTTATAATAATTTTCCCAAGAGAACATGTTTTACATTGAAACTTATTATTTTGGTCTTTCAATGGATGGCCATGTGTATTTTCTATAATATTTCGCATAATTATTGAACCAGGATGCCCCAATCGATCATGCCAAGTAGTTAATACTGGAGAATTTTGAACTACCATGTTTGATTCGATTGGTCTTATATGTGTATAATGCAATTCAGTAGGGAGCATTGGTAGTTTTTCAACTACATATTTCTTTCCTGATTTATATGTGGTAAGACACATATATTTCTCATTTCCTTTGGTCATTGACTGAGTATCATACCCATGGGAATATATATCATTAAAACTCAACAAATTCCTTTTCGATTGTGGTGAAAACAGAGTATTAGTAGTCATAAATTTTGTACCATTAGGTAACATTGAGCTTTGCCACATCCTAAATCAAGTATACAGGACCCGATATCGTATTTACCATTATTTTTGTTGGTTTTAGTTCCAAGAAATATCTTTTATCTCGAAGAATAGTATGTGTTGTACCACTATCAGGTATGCAAACTTCCATGTGATTATTTGCTTGTATATCTTTGTTTCTAGCATTTTCAGATTAGACAATAAAACATAATTTTGTTAGAGTAGGTGCCCAACTTGTTAAAATAGATGCCCAACTAGCCAACTTGTGGCGTGTGGGTTTTATTGACTCTTTTATATAACGATCTTTATTTATAAAATTCGTATTCTTTTATGGCATTCTTTATTTTCATTATGTTATAATGTTAACAATTGTGTTGGATAAAGACCTAGAATGCACCATAGTGTATGTTAGATGTGATAGTTGATATGATGGCTATCATGAAACACATCTAATAGTCACTGTGTATTCTGAACTCGTTCCTAGTCGATTGGGCCGTCAAAATGAGGATAAGGCCGCCCGAGCTTGAGACTAGCGTCTGCGATGCGAAGTACCACGTTTCATTGGTAGGGACCATTGTGATGTTCTTAGCATCCAGATGGATAGTGACCTGGTGATCTATCGAACTACCCTCGTTCGGACTTTCCAAGTGGTTATCAGTTTTCGAGTGGATAAGTCCGAGTTATTGGTTGTACTGATTAGTCCTCACTACTCGAAACGTCATTGAGACTCTACATGATAGGTGCCTCACTTTGACCCGTTTACCGACTCAGTTGGGGTCATTAGGTGGCGGGATTGGGTGAGGTCCCGATGCATGTAGGAGTCGATGCTTTGTTGTGGAGGATTCACCGCTCGCTTTTATGCGTGGATATCCTGTGCTATCTGAGGAGGCAATAGTGTGATAAATCTCTGGCCAGAGTACTAGATGTGTTTTAGGTAAATGGGTTTACCTAGTAACACACGTGATGTCACTATTTGATCTCGGAGATGTATGCATGGTTATTGGATCTCTAGCGACTCTCGATTTACCAATGGTCGTTGATCTGATCGGGATATATGTGTTGAAAGGACCGTACTGTACGCTAACCATGACCGACAGGTTCTTGCAGGCACTATCAGTGATACCTAGCGGATCATGGGGCGATTTTGCTAGGCGCTTTACCATGATCCGATGGGTCAGTCCGAAATTGTGATTTCGGAGTCGCAATTGTTGTGGGCCCACGGCTAGCTGTATCCCTGAACCGTTGAGGGTCACACAAGTACTGGCTTTTCGATTCTCACATTGAAACTGAGCTCAATGTGTTGAGCATAGGAGGAGGAATTTAGGAAGTGCGACTTCCTAAAAGTCAACAGGGGTCAAATTGCAATTTCCCTAAAGTTTGGGCTAGTTTGACTATCCTTGAAACTTGGAGGGGCTAAACTGCAATTTTGGACTAGGTGGTCTGAAAAATTGTTTTCGCATCATAATACGCAGTTTTGGAAACTGTGTAGATCGGTCCGATCTGATCGGCGATCGGAATTATGATGAAGCCACGGTGATAGAAATGAACCGAATGTTCATATGGACCTGGGCCCGCCCCAAGGCCCGTTGGGCTGGTTCAAGCCCATCACTAGTCTACTTATATGTGTGCCTAGGGTTGTATGAGTCATTCAAGCATCACACAAAACCCTACACACCAAGCCGCCGCCCCTCACTTCTTCCTCCCCTCTCGGCCGCACGTCCCACGCGCCGCCGCCCGTCTTGCCGTCGGACTTGTTCCGACCACTGCGAGGAGGAGATTCCGTTCGTGATAAATTCGTCGGGTCTTCTAGTGCGGACTGACGAAGGAGCCGTGATTCCAGTCGTGGACCGGATTCGGAGAACTCAACCGCCAACCGTTGAAGTGCCAGTTTCCCTGTGAAACTGGTCGGAGCCAGGCGCCTAGACGCCAGCAAGGTACCACAATTAAACATCCTATGTATGTTTTATTGCATTTGCTATTGTGTATTGACCGTTCTCGGTGCAAATTTTGAAATCTTCCGATGCGCCACGGGAGCGGGATCCGGATCCGCCGTGATCCCGCCGCTGCGCCAACACAACTAGCCAACTTGTGGCATGTGGGTTCTTGTTGACTCTATGTAAAATGATATTTATTTATGAAATTCGCATTTATATGGAATTATTTATCTGCATTATTATGATTACAAATTGTTGGATAAAGACCTTGAATGCACTATAGTGTATGTTAGATGTGATAGTGGATTTTATGGCTATCATGAAAAACATCTAATAGTCATTGTGTGTTCTAAATGAGTTCCTAGTCGATTGGTAGGAAACATAGTGATGTTCTGAGCATGCAGATGAATTGTGACCTGGTGATCTATCGAGCTACCCTCGTTCGGACTTTCCAAGTGGTTATCATTTGTTCAGTGGATTAAGTCGAGGTCTTGGTTGTGCAGATTAGTCCTCATTACTCGAAACTTCGAGACTCTACATGATAGGTACCTCATTCTGACCCGTTTACCGATTCCATTGGGATCATCAGGTGGCGGGATTGGTGAGGTCCCGATGCATGTTGGAGTTGATGCTTTGTTGTCGAGGATTCACCGCTCGCCCTTGTGCATGGATATCCTATGTTATCTTAGGAGATAATAGTGTGACAAATCTCTGGCCAGAGTATTAGATGTGTTTTAAGTAAATGGGTTTATCTAGTAGCACATGCGATGTCACTATTTGATCTCCAAGATGTATGCATGGCTATCGAATCTCTAGCGACTCTCGATTTACCAATGGTCGTTGATTCGATCGGGATATTTGAGCTGAAAGGACCATACTGTATGCTAACCATGACCGAATGGTTCTTGCAGGCTGTTAGGACCGAAAATTGGGGGTGTCTATAAATTCTCACACAACTCAAGTAAGCTCTCACACAGCTTTAGACATTGAACCTTCAAGTTGCGTGCATTAAAAGGATTGTTGAAAATAAACAGCACACAATACTAGAATCGGATCGCGCATGGACTCTACTAGCAGCTCTGCGAGCTGGTCCGAAACACAAGCGATCTGGTTATTTAAATTTTGAGCTGCAATAGCTCAGTGTTCTTGAATGTTTGTGCACCGAGATACAGATTGAGTTATGAAATAAAATTATGCGGAAACAACTCAAACTGAACTCTGAAAATCGAAAGACAATTAACAGTTTTAAGTACGGTTATCAAATATGTGATGCATATGCTATGAATGCAGTAAACTGTAAAGAAAGAATACGCTGCAATTTGTTTACGGAAGTTCGGAGTTGAATCTCCTACGTCTACCCTTCTTCCGCAACGGGAAGGATCCACTATAAGACTTTGATTACAGTGGTCCCCGCTGCAACCCGATCCGACAGCCATCGACTGCAAGAACTCCTAGCACCTATGCACACCAGCCCGCAAACTGTGTGTCTAACATCACTTCTTTTACGCCTTAGTGAGAAAGGCTAAAATGATAGTTTGTGTTTGTGATTCACTCAACTAAACAATAAATCCCTCAGCTCTCATATGTGAGTGAATCTATGTGTGAGAAGTTTACAATGTAAGCTCACTCTCTGGTTGTTTTTCTCACACACTGGGAAGTGCTTCTACAAGCTGATATATTCTGTTTTCTTCCCTGGTTTGTGCAGTCGACTATTGATTCTTCATTGAAGCTTTCGGCCAGTGCACCAGCTCACACCTGGGCAATGGCCAATTCCCTCGTGGAACTGGTCCGAGCCAGGCACCTAGTTGCCAGCGAGGTAACTCCCTAAACATCCTATGCATGTTTAGATTCTTATTTAGTGTATTGACCGTTCCCGGGGTGTTCAAATTTTAAATCTTCCGCTGCGTCCCAGGATTGGGATCCGGATCTACCACTGCGACAACAGTGGTGTCAGAGCATAGGCTTGGATCTTTCAATACATTGTATCTGCCACAATTGCATGAAATCTCGGTTTCAAAAAACAATTATCACGCCGTCGAAGCCACCGTGCGCACTTCGCGTAGGCGCCGCCCGTAGCTACCACCCTACGCATGAACCTGCTGCACGCGCACATTTTGGAAGGCATATCACATGGGCCGGTGCATGCATCGCACGTGCACGTTTTGGAAGGCGTTGCGTGCCTATCGCGCACGTCGCGCACGCACGTCCCGACAGACGCTGGACGTGTTGGCCGCTTCACGTGCGCGCACGATGGCACGAGGCTGCATGCACCCGCCACCCATCCTGCGTGTGTTGGCCGCACAGCAGGCAGCCCCCCGTGCGTGCACGTCGTGCATAGGGACGCGGGCGGTGTGCAGCACGTGTGGTGCGGTGGTGGATTTTAATTCCTAGGGTTTCTTCGGGACTATCCCGGGCGGTCCGAGGGGTTTTTGGGCCGATACTTGCTATCGGGCTTTTGGTTGGACCAAAATTATTTTTTGAAAAATTTTGTAGAGATTGGACCTAAAATTGGCTTAAGGCCAAAATTATTTGATGCAATTATAATAACAAAATATGATTTTATTTATAAAATATGATTTTATATTTAAAATATGTTTTTTTTGAATAAAATAAAAATTTGATTTCATTATTTAATTTATGTCAATTAATTGGATTAATTGAATAAATAATGTTGTTTGGGATGATCGAGAGTTATGCCCAATGTGTTAGGTGTATGCTAGATTTTACATTTCTTGGTTTTAATATTGTTGAAATCATATCAAAGTGGGCCTGATTTATTATCCGTTTGTTAGAGTAGGTGCCCAACTAGCCAACTTGTGGCGTGTGGATTCTTGTTGACTTTATGTAAAACGATCTTTATTTATGAAATTCGTATTCTTTTATGGCATTCTTTATCTTCATTATTTTTTATAATGTTAACAATTGTGTTGGATAAAGACCTAGAATGCACCATAGTGTATGTTAGATGTGATAGTGGATATGATGACTATCATGAAACACATCTAATAGTAACTTTGTATTCTGAACTCGTTCCTAGTCGATTGGGCTGTAAAATGAGGATAAAGGCCGCCGAGCTCGAGACTAGCATCTATGATGCGAAGTACCACGTTTCATTGGTAGGGAACATTGTGATGTTCTGAGCATGCAGATGGATAGTGACCTGGTGATCTATCGAACTACCCTTGTTCGTACTTTCCAAGTGGTTACCATTTGTCGAGTGGATAAGTCCGAGGTCTTGGTTGTACTGATTAGTCCTCACTACTCGAAACGTCATTGAGACTCTACATGATAGGCGCCTAACTTTGACCCGTTTACCGACTCACTTGGGGTCATTAGGTGGCGGGATTGGGTGAGGTCCCGATGCATGTAGGAGTCGATGCTTCGTTAAATGAGTTTACCTAGTTACACTCGCGATGTCACTATTCGATCTCCAAGGATGATGCATGGCTATCGAATCTCTAACGACTCTCGATTTTACCAATGGTCATTGATTCGATCGGGATATATGTGTTGAAAGGATCGTACTATACGCTAACCATGACCGACTGCTTCTTGCAGGCACTATCAGTGATACCTAGGGGATCATGGGGCGATGTTGCTAGATGCTTTACCATGATCCGATGGGTTATTCCGAAAATGTGATTTCGAAGTCACAAATGTTGTGAGCCCACGGTTAGCTGTATCCCTGAACCATTGAGGTCACACAAGTACTGGTTTCTCAATTCCCGTATGGAAATTAAGCTCAATTTGTTGAGTATAGTAGGAGGAAGGATGGAAGTGCGACTTCCTAAAATTAAATAGGGTCAAAATGCAATTTCCCTAAGTTTGGACTAGTTTGACTATCCTTAAAGCTTAAAGGGGCCAAACTGCTATTTTGGATTAGGTGGTTCGAAAAATTGTTTTCACATCATAATACTCAGTTTTTTAAACTGTGTAGATCGATTCGATCTGATCGTCGATCGGGATTATGATGGAGCCACAGTGATGGACTTGAAACCAATGTGCACCCTGGGCCTGGGCCCGACCCAAGCCCATTAAGCTGGTTCAAGCCCATAGAAAATCTATAAATAAGGTCCCTGGGGTATTCATTTGAAACACACCAAAAGCTCCTCGGCTTATAAATTTCTCCCTTCCTCTCCTCCCCGCCGCCGCCGCCGCCGCCGTCGGAATTTGTTCCGACCGTTCTGGCGAGGAGATTACGTTCGTGATACTTTCGTCGGTTTTCTAGTGCAAACCGGCGAAGGAATTGAGATTTCGGTCGTGGACCGGATTAGGAGGCTGAAATCGATCAACCGTTGAAGTGGCAATTTCCTCGTGAAATTGGTCGGAGCCAGGCGCCTAGACGCCAGCAAGGTACTGTTCTGAACATTCTATGAATGTTTTTATTCCATTGTATAGGTGTATTGACCGTTCCCGGGCTCCAATTTTAAATCTTCCGCTGCGCCCCGGGAGCGGGATCCGGATCCTCCGCTGTGCCAACAGTGGTATCAGAGCTTTGGCTCGGATATGTCAATACACTATTTCTGCCTGAATTGCATGAGATCTCAGTTTTTCAAAAAAAATAAAAAAATCGGCCGCACGCCGCCACGCCACAGCTTCACGCCGGCTCGCGTGCCGTCGCCCGTCGCGCACGGCGTGCGCACCCGTCGCAAGCAAATCACGGCGAGGATCACGGGATCCTACGTGTATCTCGCACGCACGTTGCGGCGGGCGTTGCGCGCCCGTCTCGCACTGGCCGGCGAGCGTTGCGCCCGCTGGTCGGCACCCGTGCGCGCACATCGCCCACGTTTGTGCGCGCAACCACCGCCCCACCTGCACGAACTGGTCGCGCAGGTGGCCGCCCCCGTGCGCACATGTTGCGCATAGGGGCACGCACAGCGTGCAGCACAGTTGTTGCACGCATGCGGGCGGCGGGGCACTGCCTGTGCGACGGTTCCGAGGCAGAGATGCGGCGACGGTTTTTGAATTCTAGGGTTTTTCCGGGCCTGTCCCGCGCGTCCCGAGGGGTTTTTGGGCCTATACTTGATATTGGGTTTTTTGGTCGGACCAAAATTAATTTTTTGAAAATTTTGAGATATTGGACCTAAAATTGTTTTGAGCCCAAAATTGATGCAATTAAAATAACAAAATAAGATTTTATTTATA
>KQ991088.1:44479-59540 GCA_001598015.1 Dorcoceras hygrometricum | reverse complement strand
GCAGTGGTATAAGAACCAGCTCTTGTTCTTAATATACAGGTAACCATGAACTACGAAGGTTACCTTCCTCTAAAGACTTCGACATATCTTATGAAACTTCTGGAAAAGATCGAATAAGCTACTTGTAAGCTACTTCGATGAATGAATCACTGAAACTTCAGGAATTCATTAGAATAACATCACCAAAACATTTTCTAAATCATCCTTGAATCAAAAATTACAGTAACCAACTTCTTTCGAAAACAGAGCATGAACTTTACGGTTTTCTTGAAGAACAGCCGAGGCCATCTCCCTTTTCTTTAAAACCATATATAATCATAAATCAGAATTGAATATATTCTTTCTATTGAGTGAGAAAGAAACAAAGTTCACTTGCCTGGTATCTTTAACACAAGAACAGCAGAGAATTCAGTATACTTCTTGCACACCGCCTGTCTCCTTTAAAACACTTTGAAAGTATTTTGTTCGGCTTCTTGAGAGCGAGCACCGCTTAATATGATTTGATTTGAAAGTAATTATGCATGAAGCAGCTTAAGATTCTATTTATATGATTTACAATGACTAAGGAAAACAAACACGTTATCTCAATATGCCAAACTCTATAAGAAGCGTGCCCTGTTTTAAAATAAAAGATGTGCATGGAAACCGAGAATTTTAGTTAAATAAAGGATCCACTTGGTTTGCAGAAGTCACTAAATATCTACTGTGCTTGCATTCTAACATTTGAGTATCAATCCATAATAAAATAAAGATTGATCATGGCATAGACAGAAATATTCAAGAATTGAATTGTAATAGCAATGTAATCCCTCAATCTCATATCTTTCTAATTGTGGACTTCTAAATGATCTGGTCGTTACACTCTTAGTCATGCACTCATTTCTACGTAGTCAGGAATTTCTAGGCGTTACAGCCCATCAAATAATGGTAAGAATATCTAATAGCATCGCCCCATAATTCTTTAGATATCATTGATATTGCCACAAGAACCAATAACTTTTACTTAGTGTACAGTATGATCACTTTTCTCAAATATTTTTGTCGAATCAACAACCATATGTTGGGTTAAGCGTGCATAGGTGAGATTAACTGCGATGAGTGCCCTCCTGAGAAGCTTTCGTACTTCAAGCTACTGCTTTTGAACCGCTTGATCTCTCTATGCAGGCCGTAAAAGTGTGATACCACCTCTCCCGAACTCATGGGCCTAACAACACAATCCTAAAGCACACTATAGGTGCACTATACACTGTCACATGTACGAGAAAATAAAGTTATACCTTGACTAACAACTATAGCTTTTGGTCAAACGGTAAGCGCTTGATCCTAACACCATTGATATATCAAAAGTTCATGATTCAATAGCTTTGTAAAATATCTCAAAGATCAAAGTTTTCGTATCATATGTGAAACTAATGAAACTCTTTTCACTAATTCACATATCTTACAGTGGCCAGAGATTTTGTGAATGATTATCTCTTCAGTTTACATAAGATCTTGATGTTCTTAGGCGAGCAGTGAATCCCCAGTCTACAATCCTTACTTCTACACATTGCATAGTTACAATCAATCTCACCACTTTGTGGCCCTGAATGGAGCTGGTAAATGAGTCAAAGTGTAATACTGATATGTAGAGTCATAGTGTTGTGTTAGGTCATGAGAACTAATTTGTACAACCATATAACAGACTTTATCCACTCGATGAATGATAACCACTTTCAAAATTCGAGGGAAGGCTATTCGATTATCTCATCGTAGGACCATCTATCTGTAGTTTTAATATATTTATATTCTTGTCATCAAGTGTGGTACACAACATCACAGATATTAGTCTCAAACTAGAGCGACTCAATCGAATAGGAGCATTATTTAGAATATATAGTAACTAATTATTTGAATCCAAGGTCCATATCTCAGCAATGTATGAGAAAACCGATATAATAATTGCCATAATTAAATTAAAGATTGTTTGTTAAATTCGATTATATAAAAACCTTAACCATAAGTTGATTTATAGGACATCTGCTCTGACAACAAGAAGATATATTTGGTTCTCTCATTGTAAAAAACAAATTAGAGATTAAAAAACATAAGAATTACAACTTCTTCACACATTTTCTTTCCTTCAGCTCTGCTTGCTTTGAATGCTCTATCATCTTAATGATTTCTTTTAGCTATAAAACGAAAAAAACAAAGAGAAGAAAAAGCAGAAACACAAGCAGTCCTTTTTTCAAAGATAAAGAAAAGCTTTGTTTACGTGAGTGAAAAAGAGTGAGGGAAAAGTAAATGAAAATTCTTTAAAATTCTGCATATTGAGTACTAGAACACGATACACTCACTTAACACTTAAAAAAATATACATATTTTATTAGGTCATCTTCATTTCATAAATCTATTTTGATGCAAATTTTTGCACTAATATAATACAGTTTCTGCATAAAATACAATATTCTCTAACCAACTTGCTTAAATTCTTACTACAAAAATTATATTCCTAGAATATTCTCATTAATTATATACATTTATTTCTAGTCTTTTACATATTATCTATTTATAAATATAGCATTCTAATTATATTTCAATAATAAATATAAAAATATGGCATTATTTTTAATTATTACATACTATATAATTTTTAAATATGAATTAATACAAGCATATGATTAGCATTTAGCAACATGAGCATGCCGTGTTTGTGAATTACTTTGACGCTTTTGGAGGATTAGATATAATTTAGGTGATATCTACCTTATTTTCTATATTATGTTTTCTCTCGATTAGTTATTTTATATTTTTATTTGAAGTTTTTTATCTTTATATTTTAATTATGTGTTTAAATTTAGTCGGAAATCTTAAGATTGCTTTAATAGTTTTGTTAACTAAAAATCTTAAAATTAATAGAAAATAACTTTAATTTCATATAAACTACAAAGCCAATATTAAAATAAATACATAAATATTAAATATTAAATAAAAGTTATAAATATATTCATAATTTAGTTATATAATTATCATTATTTATTTAATAAATTACAACACTTTATTTGTTGTTACAAATATTTATATTATTACAAACATGTGGGGACTCACAACACAATGTTCAGCTTCAATCTTGAATCTAAAACCCATTACCGTAATCTGTGTATTTTATATGTACTCCACTTGACCACAGAGAAAAGAATTATTGCAAAGAGCCGAGGGTCGGAACAATATTCAAGAAATTGTTATAATCATGATGGTAGGTGTCACAAGTAAAAGCAATGCAGCGGAACATTATCGATTCTTTACCAACCTTGTGCGGCTTGAATCACCCACTGATTCAATCAGTCTTTTCTCAACACTCGTGTGTATATATTTAGTGATTTTAACTCACCAATAAGCCAACCAAACCCACGCACTCAAGCAATGTAAATGACACACAGTTTACAGGCAATGCCCAACATTTGATTCACTATTACCACAATAGATTACAAAGGAAGCCAAGGTTTGCATACAATGAAGGCTCACACACTCGTGAATACCTTTGTGCAACTCAAGGCATATGCTAATATACAAAAGACAAGGAACAATGCATGATAACTGCAAGTAATTGCCGCCAGGTGTCGCAACAAGGCTTCTCCACGCGTCCAGCATGCTTCAGACCAGCCAACACCTGTCCCAACTGCCCAAAATGTCTGAAAACTGCCTTCACCCGCCTTGCCTTATCCAACATATTCGGCCAGCACATTGCACATGCATGCAGCAACCATGTTCAAGCATTTCCAGCACCATGCCTTGAACTTCCTGCACTTGTTCCAACACATCCACTCAAATGTGTCATGTCTTTGATGCATACTGCCCAACCGGTTGTGCCCAAGTTATCCCACATAACTTAGCACTTCATGATGCTCCGCACTCGCACCATGAACTAGTCCTTCCGCACAAAGGACTAGCACCATCGCGTTCCAGCCTTGCGGACCGATCCTGCCCACATGAACTAGTTCACTCCGCCAATGAACTAGTCATTTCCGGCCATCAGGCTTGAGGATGTAACAGTAGGGGACTTGGAAATAGTATCCTTGATTCATTTTGATTACCCAAGTATTTCAAGCATTGATGGATACACTAATAAGAGATTGTGGTCTGTGAGATAGAATACTGGTGAGACATATGTTAGATAAAACAATGATGTTTAAAGTCTTATATTATGCAACCTCTATATAGCTTTCCAAGATCTATACGCTGTTTTAACGAGTGAAACATTCTTTTGAGTACTACAGACTAGCATCTAATTTGCAACGTGATCCTCTTGATAGGTCACGGTGACGAACGGGTTACCTTTAAGACCATGACTAGTTTGATTCAAATCAGACCATATTTCAGAAATATTGCTCAAAAATAACAACAAAGATAAAAAAGTGCTCTCCGTTGACACATGTTTGGTCCAACTGGGTCATGAGACGGTGGTCAGATGCTTGGTCTGTATTACACCAGAATGTTACTCCCGGTTCAGTTTTATACAAGATTTTCGTATGGTCTAATGATTGGGTCCCCATTTTTCGTGTTGGATTAAGATAATCATATATACTAAACTACACGGAGGTAACACTCTGGATAGAGTATAGAATGAGGTTCGTCGCAGTGCATTTGAATGTTGGAAATAAGTTTTGGCTACGGAGGAGTATAGTCCAATTTTGGAACATTTCCAAAAGGAGTTCAACCGTTTAAGGTAAGCGTGACTGTAAAAGAACACCTCACCATACAATCAACTTGAGACTAGCAGTATAAACTGCAATCGGCTTATACGATTTGAATATCCCAATCAGAGATCTCTCTCTTCCGTAGATGAATATTAACAAATCTGCTGTTCTATTGGCACGTCAGTATTGTGAGTCCAAGCAGAAGGCTAAAAATAAAAACCATGCCTTAATGCCTTATATTGAGGTGAAGTACAAACGGATAACATATCAGATTCGTCGAAATCTAGTTCATATACACTAAACTGTAATCGACGGGTTTCCTACATATCAACCTGAGAAAAAGGCTGAACACGGTAAGAAAAGAACAGGAAGTGTCCTAACCAGCCGGAGAGATATTTTGAAGAATAATTTTAGGCCAGTTGCATCAATGCAACTGTAACGCAGTAACTGACAAGAAGCAGTTCATCAACGGCATCTCATAGAAACAGCACTTACTGCTCCATTTGGAAGGGCAATGACTCATCGCACATTCATCCGTGGTCTTTGATATCTTTCATCATCTAAATAAGAATCTGACTTGTTATTATATCTGTTAGATATACCACCTCGATTCTCCATGGATCCACCTTTCCTATGGCTTCGGAACTTACTATCTTTGGGAAGCCTAGATCGTTCGTTATATGATTTCTCTTGAATACCCCTGTTATTCCGCAAAGATCCCGAGGGTCTATCAAAACTATTATTCAACGAAAATTTTTTCATCCCATCACGTCCTCTATGAGATTTTCCAGTGCGGTCCAGCCCTGCGTTGTGACTAAATTCATCGCCCGATTCTGCATCAGGAAATGACCTGGATCTGAAACTCTGTTGTCTTGCATTTTCCGGTTTGTTAAATCCCCGCCGATGGTTTCCCTTTTCTTTGAATCTTAGAGTTTCATCATCACTGGCATTGCTAAAATCCAAGTCATCATCTGAACTAAAGCCAATGTCCTTTCTTAACCCATCATGCCTTTTTGGTTTAGCAACATGACTCGATTTTCGATTGAGATGCATCAGAAGTTCATCATCAGACCCAACGTCTACTCCATCCTCCTCTGAATCAGAGAAGTTAGCTTTAGGACGCAAAGGTTTCTTACCATGTTTTATGGGATTAGTTCTGCCACGAGCATGCCAACTGTTATCAAGACTTTCATCATCTTCAGATTCCGTGTCAGGTTCAAGCTCTGAGAAATCTACTCGAGAAGTCTCAGGAATTTCATTTTGATGAATCACATCATAGCTGTCAACATCATCGTCTTCTTCATCAAAATCGTTAAATCCTAAACCAGGTCTCATGGTTCTAGAATCAGAATACTCCTTTTCAAACTTCCGATGCCTGCTACTTCTCTCGTAACCATCAGCATGAGTTCTATAATTTTCATGAATACTTCGAGCGTCGGATGGTATATATTCGTCCACTTTCTGCGAATTGGCTGCATTCTCAAACGTCTCAACTTCTGCCCCATCCGATTCATCATCATCAAAATCAAAGTTCCATGCACTAGAAACCTCTGTTCTGCGCGATAATTTGTCCATCTTAACCTCCAAACCCCGTTGCCTCTCTGGATATCTATTCTCACTATATGTATCAGGCGGGCGGTTATGTTCACATTGAAAGCATACCACGTTTCTCCTATAGTTTAAGAAATTGCACCTGCGGAAGGATGAGATTCACATCAGATAGAAGTGTGGAATACTAAGCTTTCATCCCAGATAAGCTAAGAATGAAATATATAGGTTCAATGGCTACTCTTCTGAGTAATGTAAGCCACGTGAAAATTTTAGCAGAACCAATAGCCCCAAAACCAATAAAACGCATATCATTCTATCCATGCCAATATTATAACAAACTTGAAAGTTTTAGAACCTGGTAGCGCATGTAAAGAGAATATAAAAAATGACAACTCGAAGCTGTATATGGAAAACAATGAAGTAACATACTGAGGGCATTCCCATTCTCCTGGAAGCAGCTGTCTTTTAGGTCGTTTTGCATCACACTGGAGGCACACAGTATTCTTAGCAAAGTTCATGAAGTCACACCTGGAGCAAATAACATATATACACTCTGTAAATAGTGTGATTCCAAACAAAATTTTCCACAAATTAAAAGCATGCAAAAATAAACATCGAATAAAGGTTTTCAACTCAACTCTAAGCCTATCTGTCCTTAAGGGTCTTTACCATGGGTTACTCATGGATATGCACAAAGAATACAAAGCAAATGAGTGTGAGATAAGTGAAAGTTTTCAGTCTTCTATAAGATATATTACCACAATAAATGTAATTATGCATGTTACTGGGGAAAATCACAACACTAATAGAACAAATCGAGGGGAAACTTACTTTGTACATAGCCAATCACCCTTTTTCATTTCAATGTCATATCGTCCAACTTTTTTCTTCGGAGGAGGAGGGGGTTGCTTCACCTTCGGTGTAGGCTTCTTGATAATGGGAGGTGGGAGATTGGGATCTATCGGAACAGCACTTAGCTTGATTACGTGATGGAGCAATTTCCGAACAGAAGTTTTAATAGATTTCATTTTCACAAGGGTTTTATTTACAACTGATCCATCAATTGCATCAAAACCGTATGTCAATAGGATACGAATGACATCAATAGTCCGCGCTTCATCCTCTTTATTTGTGAGTAGATACGCTTTTTCACAAGAGCTTCTCATATTGCAGGAACTACACACCTGATACAAATTGAAAGAACGGAGCTGTCAATTATTATTTATTAACAGATATCTACCAATAAACCGATGGATGAATATATGAGAATATTGAATTCCAAAGAAATATTTGAAGTCCAAAAACCAGAAACTCATTTTAGTCCAAAGGGAAATGTTAATCAATTGAATACTCCTTTTTCAACATAACTAATGCTTTAACTCTTTCTCACAGCCACCAGACATTGCAACTGCATAATAAACCAGAGCAACACACACCTGTTCGGCAGTACTGATCGTATCTAATTAACTCTGTATGAAATTGATCCACGGTGAAGAAGCCTTATGGCTTAAAGTAATCTTTCCGCGATCAGATACACTTATTATCAGTCATTACCAAAATTCCTTTTCAACGAGGCTGTCTTACATCAAAAACCTTCTTTTCACAAAAAATAATAAATAGATTAGATTGGCATGCTTACATCTCCTTCATCCAGATGTACATGCTTCCTTAACAATTTGGAGGAGAAGACGACCCTCTTGTCTGTACTCGGGCATCCATAACCAACAAGTATTTGTAGATCTTGCCTTGAAAGTGACCTGAAATGAAAGCGTTAAGTGGTGCAGGATAAAGTTGGAGTAGCTAAAAGCAAAGGAAGGGAAAACAGTGCAAATAAAGCAAAGAGCGAAAACCTAAGACATCCCCAAGCAAAAGAGAGATCCAAGAAAGATGTTATTGAGGAAAATATCATTAACTGAATTGCAAATAAAAAGGAATACATAAGCACTAAACATACCTCAGTTTTACCAGAGATACCTGGCAAATATAACACAATAGAAAATTTCACGCTCGTCTCCTCTATATTGAAACAACCAGCAGAGTTGAGCCTAATTATTGCTTAGAATCCTCAACTAGACCAAAATGAAAGCATAAAATATTTTATTCTACAAAATGACGTATACAGAGATGATAACATTGCCCACATTATCATAAACAACAGCGTATGCATTTTCATAAACAACAGAGTATACGGTGTAAACAGCCCGTCCTTCAGAATGAAATATGAAGAAATGGGGAAATAAATTATACACTAATCAACAAATTTCATGAAAAGCCATGTTCCAATGGCAATAAGAATTCATCTGCTGATCAATTAGACAAATTTATCTTAAAAATCCAATATATCTAAACACAATTGCAGAATACTATCAATTGAAAACAAACCTTAAGATATCAAACCGATCCTTGCCAAAATTGACAGCAGCAGTCCGCACAGAGTCGAAATCCCGCGTGAAATCTAAACCTTTTCCCTTCTCCTGGATATCAACCTCGGACATATCAAACCCGAGGCCTCGCATCATGCCGTCCTCATCTTTTCTCCTGTGATCGAAATAATTCTGCTGCACCAGCCTCTCCATCAACTCAATCCACTCCGGCCAGGGGTGCACCAACTCCAACTCCATTTTCTCATTAGTAGCCGACATCAATCCTTCGGTTTTCACTAGTTCGGAGTCCAACTCCTTCAACGAGTCGGAGACGTGCGAGTCAGCAGAAGTGGGTGCAGGAGCATCTTGCTGTTTCTTGGTTTCGCGCCAGTCGCGGATGCGCTGTAAAGTCTGGTCTTTTTCCTGGCGCTGTTTATCAATCTCGTCGATTTGTTGGAAGAGGAAGGACATACGAGCGGAGAGAGATGTGGGTTCCGGGGTTGAATTCGAATGGTGGGCAGAATCTGCAGCGGCGGAGAGTGAAGAGAAGGGCGTTGCATTGGAAGAATGAGAGAGAAAAGGAGGGAGAGCTTTGGTAATGGAGTGAAGCCTTCGCCCGAGTTGAGAGGATGCCATTTCGGCGACGGAGTGAGGCAGAAACCTACTAAAACCCCGTCATGGCTCCCTGCATATGATCGATTTTCTGGATTAACCCTTGCTTTTTGATAAATAACATTCGTTGGTATAATTTGGCCACATCAAAAAAATGTATATTGTTTTTATTCAGCACAGACACTATCAGCTTATATTAATCACCCGTTGTTAGATAAAAAAAATACTAGTTCTTAACCAATAAAAAATGAGAGAAAGTAAAATAAAATTTTAAGGATTTACAAAGCATCGAAGTCAAGACTTGATCATGGCATCTCCCAAAACCAAGAAAATAGAATGATTTAGGAGGAAAAGTTGATGACTTATAGCTCACTTTATATTACTTTACGAATTTCAAATAATATCTGAAGTTTAAGAGTCAATCAGAAAAAGAACGATTTAAAAGGACAAGTAAATGACTTATAGCTCACTTTACATTACTTTACAAATTTCAAATAATATCTCTTAACCAGAATCAAGCTCCCACACAACTCAAAAAAGAAAAAATTTCGGAATTGGAATCGGAATCGGAATCGGATATGTCCGAACCAAAAACCAGCTCGTATCCGATACTCACAATTGCGGACCGGGGTTCGGGATTCCACGGCCCAAATCTGGTGGGTCGAGCTCGGACCCGACCATGGCCAGGCTTACCACTAAACGAAAATTAAAATCTGAAGTTTGTAACTAATAAAACATTAAGGTTTACCATGAGGCCACGAACGAGATTTGAACTTGAATTTGACTTCAAGGAAGTACAGTGTTCAAATTCTATTTATTAACATTTAAAAAGTATCCTGAAGTGGCTCGATTAGTTCATGTCCCATCAATATAGTTTGTTCGAAATTCATAAATTTGAAAATTAACAAAGCAGCTAGATTCGTTTACGTCCCAACGATATTGTTTATCAATCCTGACTCATCCCAAATTGTGCAGTGTTTCTTAAAAAATAAAGGCCCAACAATAACAAAAAAATGCCTAGATTACTTAAAGACAGTGACTTCTCGGATAGTTTATGTGTCATTTTTTATTTGAAAATACGCTTCTACCGTGCGAACTATCCTCACCGTAGGTCTATAAGAGCACATGCAATGGTATTAATGTTTCCATGTTATAACTGCTTTAAATTGTTAAAAACAATGTTTTACAGTGTTATAACACTGCAAACCTGCCACCTCATCAATGCGTTCAATATTTTGAATACGTTAATCAATTTTATTTTTTTTTCCGTACTTGTCGGCCGGCGGCTGGCACGTGCAATGCACGCGCCAGCAATTTGTAATGCACGTTTGGTGGGCCAGAAATGTCGGGCCCACCCTATATATAATTTTAAAAAAATAAAAAAGTTAAAAAATGCATGAAATAGCCGTTTTCTTGTTTTTTACAATAAAAAAATTTTAAAAAGTAAAAAAAACAAAGAAGCCGTTGCTTTTAAAAAAAAAATTAATTTTTTTAAATCCCAACGACTAGTTAACGCTATGTGAATAAAAAAAATTATATATACCAATTCACATCAACTTAATTTTTCATCACAACACATTATTCAACCTTATAAATCATTACTAAACTTTCTTCTCATCTCAATTCAAATATCTTAAATTTTTGTTTGTAATCATATTTCTCATTCCGAATTGATGAAAATAATAGGAGATTCTTTAGAAATTTCATTAGTTCTACACAAACCCCGGAATAAAATGTAGTTCTTCCACAACATATCTACATCAAGTTCAACATTACCCTTTGTTCCAATGTATCCACGAGCTCCATATCCAATGCCTCCCCCCAATTATTGGCAAAATACGAATAATTTTATCTCACGTTGTCTACTTATTATGGATATCATAATCCACAACCAAATGATTCGCCCATGGAAATGGAGCCAGCAACTCCAATCTCTGTTCCCGAAACCCAACTTTCCGAGCGTGAAACCCCCATTGATCTTGAACATCTTGATAAGTTGGATGTAGGTGGTGAAGTAAAGAAGAAACGATCAAATTGGACTAAAGCTGAGGATGAGGTCTTAGCGAGATCATTTGTCACTATTAGCGATGATCCCATAATCGACAACGAGCAGAAGGCAGATGCTTTTTGGGGACGGGTGGCAAGCTATTACAATGAGAATCGTCCCAGGGGTTCTTCAAAAAGAAATGTAAGTGTCTTACGATCACACTGGAATAATTCTATTCAGAAGAAGGTTTACCGTTTCAATGAAAACTACAATAGTATTTACAGTGTGTATCGAAGTGGTTCCAGTGATGAAGATTGTGACGCCCGAACCCAACGGGGCCACGAGAATTGGGTAAATAAAAATTTTCGAATAAAAGAAGGGCTAAATGATAATTCGCTATAGGCTGTATTTCCTATAACTTGAATGAAACAAAACAAGCGACAATTTCAAAGACCAGCTGGTACCTAACTTGCGTGCTAGCTGCTAAAAACATTTGCGGAAAAACAGTTTGTATTGATAATTGCAATTGCGATTACAACAACTGATATTCTAAATAAATATACAACCGCTGCTACTGATCTAATACAGTGCAATCTAATTCAAAACGCTTCAACTGAGACACGGAAAACGTAGGCCTTGGACAAACACAACGCCACCCATCTGCTGATTTCAAGTTTCACCTGCTGTTCCTCCACCAGTTGTCGTACCTGCACCATTTTAAAAGCTAGTGAGCCTAAAGGCTCAGCAAGTAAAACCTGAGTAGTAACAATTTCATAAAACGCAGGCAGACATCTGTGCAATACAGATGTTAAGGAACTTCAATAAAAATGTCATTTTCGTAAACAATTCAATAAACATTCAATGGCAGAAACAGGGGATGATAGCCCAGCTTCTCATTAACTTCAATATCATTTTCAGTTGATCATGGCATATAAGTTCTATGTGGTCCAATTTGCACTTTGATCAAAATGACTCCCGATATCAGTTTCAGCATATAGCTCATATAAAAGGGCAGTCGACATTTAGACAACTGCTCACCCTTCTCCTTGGTGACCGTAACTATCTATGCCATAATCTAAAATAGCTTTGTTCCTTAACAATCCTTGAAATTTCTGTAAATCATCGAGTTCCATCATTTTAAACATTTGCTTCCCATTTTAAAAGCTTTACTGAGTATCGAATTCGACTTTGGAAACATATCGTTGAACTGAAACTGGTGAAAATAAAACCAGTTGCAAGCAAATGGAACAGCACTAAAAAAAACCTGATGTTCGCAACTATCGCTAAAATAACCAGCTGGAGTAAACAGAAACCAGCTGCTACATCTTTTACTAAGACAATCGTATTTAAATGAAACGATGTTGTTGGAGTGAATAGCAGATAGGATAACAAGACTACCTGCTGATATTTTATGACTTAAAGAAACTACGTCGTTAGCGCATCGATCAGTCGCAAAGAAAAGCGCTAACAGGATTATATAAAGAAATAGTACCAGTCGCAAGACTAATACCAGCTGAAATGAACAGTACTTAGAAACGAATAAAGCAACTGCTGAAATATCACAATGGAAATGCATCTGCTGGTGAACAGTGCATTTGCTGATTTTATGAAAACAACGCAGCTGCTGAACTCTAACTAAGGAAATGCAGCTGCTGAATCTTAACAAAGGAAACGCAACTGCTGGTTTAAACAAGGAAAGATGCACCTGCTGGTGAACATTGCATCTGCTGGAATTTACGAAAGACACTTGTAATATCAAAACAATGATCGCGCTACCAGCCATCGCCTATTAAACCAGACTTTATACTGATTCAACCAGCAACTACTGATTACAAAATCATCAAACTCCGACATTACAACATCAAGGAAAAACATTCGTAAACATTATAACAATGCAGCTGCTGAATCTTAACAAGTAGATACAGCTGCTGGAACATCACTCGACATTCGTAATATCAAAACAACAACTATGACATCAGCCGTTGTCTATCAAACCATACCAATGATTCAACTAACAACTACCGATTACACAGTTATCAAATTCTGATATTACCGCTACTGCGAGAAGAACATTCATAACATTACTTGAAATGAATTCGAATCCTCAGTACATTTAAAACATTCATAACTTTTTGGAAAACATACTGGAAGCATCATAAACATCAAAACATCATTTTCGAAAAAATCTTTCTTTCCTTATCATGTCTAAATCATTTCAAACATGAACTTTAAATATATCAATAACATACAGGCAAGCAGATCCATAAAAACAACAATATATGCTTCAAATGGTGTAACAAAGGATCAGTTTAAATATCGAAGGGATTAGTGGCAAGCTACTTGTGAAATCAAGCATGACACACCTCTAAAATTTTAGTAAAATTCCCTTCATATCATTTTAATTTGTAAAACATCAAACCTTCTCCTAAAGAAAGCATTTCACCTCCTTAAAATATTTTTCAATCGATTTAAAATCCAGCTCGTGCATCGCTTCTTGGAGTCACCTGCTGGAACCAGCCGCAGCACATCTTACTTGCTGATATCAACAAATCAGCAGACACATAACATTTAAAATTGCCAATTTGGCCCATGAAATCAATAAAAATGCATAAACGTGGTCCTATGGATTTTGGGGCGTTACAACTCTACCCTCCTTATTGAAATTTCGTCCTCGAAATTTACGTACCAAATAAATATGGGTAAAGACTTAGCATATCAGCTTCTGTTTCCCACGTTGCTTCTCGTTCCGATTGATTGGACCATTGAATCTTAACCATAGGAATACTACGGTTTCTCAATCTTCTAGTTTCTCGGAGGAGAATTCTTTCTGGTCGCTCTTCGTAGCTTAAATCTGGTGCTAAATGCATCGGCTCATAACTCAGCACATGCGAATGATGGGGAATATACTTCCTCAAAGCTGATACGTGAAAAACATTGTGCATTGCTGACATTTGTGGAGGCAGCGCTAGTCGATAGGCGAGCGTTCCTACCTTCTCTAAAATCTCATATGGTCCAATATACCTTGGACTCAACTTTCCTTTCTTTCCAAAACGCATAACTCCTTTCATTGGAGCTATTCTCAAAAATACTCGATCACCTATTTCAAAATTCAGTTCCCTTCTTCGATTATCTGCATAACTTTTCTGCCGAATTTGAGCAGCTTTCATTCTTTCTCTTATTCTTCTAACAGCTGCTGCTGTTTGCTCCACTACATCTGGTCCCAAACCAGCTCTTTCACCAAATTCATCCCAATGACGTGGTGTTCTACACTTTCTGCCATACAAAGCTTCATATGGAGCCATTTGAATCGAAGCTTGGAAACTGTTATTGTAGGCAAACTCTACCAGTGGCAAACTTGCATCCCAACCTGCTGAAAAATCTACAATACATGCTCTGAGCAAATCTTCTAAAATTTGGATCACCCTCTCCGATTGTCCATCAGTTTGTGGGTGAAACGCAGTGCTGAACGTCAATTTTGTACCCATAGCTTTGTGTAGACTTTTCCAAAATGCTGATGTAAACATAAGATCTCTGTCTGATACAATGGAAATTGGAACACCATGTAGCCTCACTATTTCTTTTGTTAGAGTAGATGCCCAACTAACCAACTTGTGGCGTGTGGGTTTATAGACTCTTGTATGAAACAATCTTTATATATGATATTCGCATTTATTTATATGACGTTCTTTACTTTCATTATGTGTGTAATGATTTACAATTGCGTTGAGTAATGCACTAAAGCGTATGTTAGATGTGATAGTGGGTATGACGGCTATCATGAAACACATCTAATAGTCGCTGTGTATTCTGAACGTGTTCCTAGTCGATTGGGCCGTCAAAATGAGGATAAGGCTGCCCGAGTTCGAGACTAG
>KQ991088.1:3872-24892 GCA_001598015.1 Dorcoceras hygrometricum | reverse complement strand
GCTGGTTCTTGCTCTGTTTCTTGAATGGCCTTTGATCCTTCTGCTGAAGGGCCTGTCTCTTTTGCTGCCTTTCTTCATCAAGATCTTTCCAATCTCTTTCAATTTGCAGGGCTCTATCCACTGCTTCCCTGTAAGTTCTTGGCACTGACAGCCTCACATTCATTTTGAACATTGGTTTCAACCCTTCTACGAAGTGACTCAATTTCTCTTCTGGGTCACTTTCTATCAGTGGCACGAAATAGCACCCTCTTTCAAACATCCGCACATATTCCTGTACGGTTAAACTCCCTTGCTTGAGGTTCAAAAATTCTCTCTTAAATTCGGATCTCTTTCCCGCTGTGAAGTATTGCTCATAGAATACTCGCTTAAAATCTGCCCATGAGAGATTCAGCAGATCCACGGACATCTTGACTCCTTCCCACCAAATCATTGCATCTTCCCTTAGCATGTAGATAGCGCACCTTGGCCTATCTAAATCAGACAATTGGAGGTACTCGAAAATAACCTCCATGGATTTAATCCAACTCTCTGCAACTAGTGGATCAGTAGTCCCACTAAATTCCTTAGGCTTCTGGCGCCTAAATTTCTCTTGGAGATCATCGTTACTTGGTCCCCTGCTGCTGGAAGATTGGCCATTGCCTCTGTTGTTATTTTGTTCTACCAGCATTCTTAACAATTGAGTGATGTTAGCATTGTTATCACTCTCAGTTTCTTCTAGAGGAATACTGCTTCTAGTTCTTCCTCGTCCTCTTCCTGATATTCTATATTCTATAGCCCATAATCCACCACATGCATAAATCAGAACATGCTAAAATAAAAGACAATGCTCTGAAAATAAACTCACAACTTAGAAGAACAGACGATGAACTTTGATCCAGCTGATGGTGCGTGTGTTTATCTCAGGAACGTTGCTCTGATACCATGTTGTGACGCCCGAACCCAACGGGGCCACGAGAATTGGGTAAATAAAAATTTTCGAATAAAAGAAGGGCTAAATGATAATTCGCTATAGGCTGTATTTCCTATAACTTGAATGAAACAAAACAAGCGACAATTTCAAAGACCAGCTGGTACCTAACTTGCGCGCTAGCTGCTAAAAACATTTGCGGAAAAACAATTTGTATTGATAATTACAATTGCGATTACAACAGCTGATATTCTAAGTAAATATACAACCGCTGCGACTGATCTAATACAGTGCAATCTAATTCAAAACGCTTCAACTGAGACACGGAAAATGTAGGCCTTGGACAAACACAACGCCACCCATCTGCTGATTTCAAGTTTCACCTGTTGTTCCTCCACCAGTTGTCGTACCTGCACCATTTTAAAAGCTAGTGAGCCTAAAGGCTCAGCAAGTAAAACCTGAGTAGTAACAATTTCATAAAATGCAGGCAGACATCTGTGCAATACATATGTTAAGGAACTTCAATAAACAATGTCATTTTCGTAAACAATTCAATAAACATTCAATGGCAGAAACAGGGGATGATAGCCCAGATTCTCATTAACTTCAATATCATGTTCAATTGATCATGGCATATAAGTTCTATGTGGTCCAATTTGCACTTTGATCAAAATGACTCCCGATATCAGTTTCAGCATATAGCTCATATGAAAGGGCAGTCGACATTTAGACAACTGCTCACCCTTCTCCTTGGTGACCGTAACTATCTATGCCATAATCTAAAATAGCTTTGTTCCTTAACAATCCTTGAAATTTCTGTAAATCATCGGGTTCCATCATTTTAAACATTTGCTTCCCATTTTAAAAGCTTTACTGAGTATCGAATTCGACTTTGGAAACATATCGTTGAACTGAAACTGGTGAAAATAAAACCAGTTGCAAGCAAATGGAACAGCACTAAAAAAAACCTGCTGTTCGCAACTATCGCTAAAATGAACCAGCTGGAGTAAACAGAAACCAGCTGCTAGATCTTTTACTAAGACAATCGTATTTAAATGAAACGATGTCGTTGGAGTGAATAGCAGATAGGATAACAAGACTACCTGCTGATATTTTGTGACTTAAAGAAACTACGTCGTTAGCGCATCGATCAGTCGCAAAGAAAAGCGCTAACAGGATTATATAAAGAAATAGTACCAGTCGCAAGACTAATACCAGCTGAAATGAACAGTACTTAGAAACGAACCAGACTTTATACTGATCTAACTAGCACTGCTGATTACACAAATCATCAAATCTTGATATTAACAGAGAGAGGAAAACATTCATAAACATTAAAACATACAGCTGCTGAATCTTAACAAGTAGATACAGCTGCTGAATACGTAACTCTTCATCTGTAATATCAAAACAACAACGATGCTATCAGCTGCTGCCTATCAAATCATACCAATGATTCAACCAGCAACCGCCAATTACACAGTTATCAAATTCTAATATTACAGCTACTGCAAGAAGAACTTTCCTAACATTTCTGGAAATGAATACGAATCCTCAGTTCATATAAAACTTCATAAACTTTCTGAAAAACATACTGGAAGCATTATAAACATCAAAACATCATTTTCGAACCCACCTTTCTTTCCTTTTCATGTTTAAATCATTTCAAACATGGACTTTCAATATATCATAACATACAGGCACGCAGATCCAATAAAACACAATATATACTTCAAATGGTGTAGAAAAGATCAGCTTTTACGTGCCTTGATTTGAAGCTTTGCAACAACAGCAAATTTCCTGCAGAAATCCTCCCCTTGAGCAACGCACGAACTGTTCTGGAAATATTTTGAGGAACACTTTAAGATTTTTCTTTGCAAATGATGAAACTCTTACTTTGAAAACAAGTTTTTATATGAAAGGGATTGGTAGCAAGCTACTTGTGAAATCAAGCATGACACACCTCTAAAATTTAGTAAAATTCCCTTCATATCATTTTAATTTGTAAAACACCAAACCTTCTCCTTAAGAAAGCATTTCACCTCCTTAAAACATTTTCCAATCGATTTAAAATCCAGCTCGTGCATCGCTTCTTGGAGTCACCTGCTGGAACCAGCCGCAGCGCATCTTACTTGCTGATATCAACAATCAGCAGACACATAACATTTAAAATTGCCAATTTGGCCCATGAAATCAATAAAAATGCATAAATGTGGTCCTATTGATTTTGGGGCGTTACAAAGATATTTTGCGACTTGCATATGAAAAATATCACGCTGCAAATAATGGCACTGCATTTAATCTAGAGCATGTGTGGAGAATTGTAAAAGATCGTCCATCGTTTACTCCACAGTCTGGTGATCACGTGGTTCGCACGAAGAAGACGAGGACCTCAGAGTCTGGGACAAGCAACACATCTTCGAACCAGGATGTAAGTATTGATCTAGATGTTGATGATGAAGACACGCGTCCAATCGGTCAGAAGGTCGCAAAAATAAAAGTGGCAAAGCAAAGTTAAACCGGACATTCAAGGCATGACAGAGAACTTCAACACCACGCGTGAACATTTTAATGAGTACAAACTTGTAAAGAAGGCAGAATATGATTTGAAACAGAAACAACTCGAAGTTGAAGAGATTAAAGCAAAAGCTGCTTTAGCTGGATCCGAAGCTAAAAATGATGCAATCACGCTGAGCGGGTATGAAATACTTAACAAGGATACTTCACAAATTTCAGCGCAGCAGCTAATCATTCATGAACGCCTATGTCAGGACATTAGGGAGAGATGGAATCTCTGAAATATTTCCGCTTCCCATTATATTATTACTACTATGTTTCAAAGTTTGTAATTTGAAGTTATTTTTAATTCTTGTAATTGTACTATCATTTTATAATTTCAATTTAGCCGTACGAGCCATTGTAAAAACTAGCCGTTACAAACTAGTCGTTATAAAAACTAGTCGTTTCAAACTAGCCGTTGTAAACACTAGCCGTTGAACAAACCGTTGGAATGTCTCGATCTATATATATGAGCACGATCTAAAGCATCCAACTCATATAAATTTCAAATAGTTTCTCTCAAAATGTCTCAATATTCTACCAACTTCAGCTCTACTTCTTGTAGTGAAGAGGAAAACCAAGTTCAACATGATGAACAATCTTGTGATCCGAGAGAACAACTAATGTTATTGATGTTTCAGCAAAGCCAACAAATTTTTGAATCATATCAAAATAATTACGAGATGAGGCAAAGAAGAAGGTTTGTCGAAAGAAAACGTGAAGCCGGGCATACGAGACTCTTTGATGATTTTTTCTCTATGTTAAGATAAAATTTATTAGTTTTGGTGATAACAAAATAAGACAGTGCTAAATTGAAGATAGAATCTGGACAGTCAGACGTTGAAGAATATCAACTACGTATTTGGAGCTAAGTACATTTCAGAAGTCGGGTTGATCTTCAGCTGTTGGTTATCGAGTGGAATAATTCAGATATCAGATTGAGTTATTATGTCAGATGTAATACCTTTTCAGATGTTGAATCGACCAGTCAGTTATCGGGTTGAAATATCTCAGTTGATGAGTAGACCTTCAGATGTTGAGCTAAATATTTTCAGACGTTGAATATATACGGGTTATCAGATTCTGGTATGGATTCAGACGTTGACTATAGTTGATTTGGATTCAGACGTTGGGTATCTACCTTGAAGTATATTCAGTCGTGGGTATCTATTTCAGAAGTTCAGCATATTCAGCCGCTGAGATTCAGTTGTTGTTTGATTTGATATCAGACGCAAGTATTCGGGTGTTAACGGTAGCAAACTACGTCGTTTGGTATAAGTTGAAACGACAGCATTTTGTTTAGTCGTTAGGTATTCAGATGTTGTGTCTCTTAGCGTATTCAGACGTTGGTTAGCATTCAGCTTTTGGATATTTCAGATGTTGAAGCTTTCAGTCGTTACAACCAGCTGCTACGAAGTATTCAGATACATTGTATTCGTCAATTTACAAGAAGGGAATAATTCAGATGTCAAAAAAATCTCTCGGTAGTTGTAGCCAGATGTTACAAATCATTCAGCCGATGGAATAACTCAAGTGTTAAAGCACTCAGCTGTTGCAAATATTCAAGTATCTATTTCAGCTGCAACTTCACAAACAACGATGGGAGAAATTAAGGGAAAACATTCAGGTGCAAACGATGAACTGATTCAAACGCTATCTATGTTCAAATTGGAAAGAATCAATGGTGAATATTGAATTGTACATATGCCTGGAATTAAGGAGACAACATCAGTACTATTTTGGATAAATAGTGCACAATATACAGAGGACGTTATACGGTGTTTGCACAATTTTGAGAAGACGACATTTTAGCTCAGACGAAGCGCAATTTACCATTGTAGTGGAGCAGAACATGCGATGGACATTTATTCAAAAGGATTTTGTTTCCTTGGGTGAATTTAATGACCGTTGGAAGACGAAAGATATAAATAGATGAAATTTTGAGTTGAAGAGGCTCTCGGCTGTTACACTCTCCAACACTATGTTATTCAAAGTCTTCATTACTCTCGAGCTTTTCATCTATCGACATTATCTTTCAAAAGCTCTGAAACTCGAAGAACATACAACTAAGCTATCACAGAAAATACCTTCGAGTCATCTTCTGGTTCACCTTGTTGAATCGAGTTTCTTAGTTTAGAAACCAGAAGATTTGCATTCAAAAACATTTGTATTTCACTGTCATATTCTATTGAGTCTGTAACGAACTGGCTTTGTGAAACAGTTCGAAAAATATCATTGTTTGTAAACAGCAGCTGCGTCTGCTTTTTGTTTGGTGTTGCTAGGAGTTCACCTGGAGCGAGGCTCGGTGACTGGGTATTTGCAGAAAGGATGTAATCATCAAATCTTCTAGTGGAACCTTCCTGAAAAGGAAGAATGGGAGACGTAGGATATTGATATCCGAACTTCCATAAACAAATCTCTTATTCCTTAAACTTTTACATTACTGCATTTATTTACCGTACATTGTTCACTGTTTGATTGGCTTATTTTCGCATATATATTTTTAGCCAAGAAATCAGCGTTTGGACTGAGATATCTTAAATCTGGTAACTCGGATTTAAGTTAAGCGGGTGCTTGTAAAACTTGTTTTAAAAAGTTTTCGAAAATTTTAAAATACTAGGAGTTCATTCAACCCCCCTTCTGAACTCCTACAGCTGTTTTTCGAGCCATATTGATCATATCACTCCACAAACCCGGTATATCCAGTTCCAATATTCCGAAGATGGTTTCGAATGCACAGAGATTTATTCCTTCGCATAGTTAATGCACTTCAAAATCATTCATTATATTTTCAGCAGAGGGATGATGCATGAAGGAGAAAGTGCTTGTCACCACTACAAAAATGCACGGCTGCGATTCGTCAACTAGCTTATGGAGTCCCTACCGATAATCTTCACGAGTACCTACATATGGGTGAATCAACTTTAATAAAGTGTCTTTTCAATTTCTATCAATATGTGGTTGAACTATTTGGTGATCGATACTTGAGAAGGCCGGATGCTAACGACATACAACGTCTTCTTCAAATGCATGAAGAGAGGCATGGATTCCCAGGCATGTTGGGGAGTCTTGATTGTATGCATTGGGAATGGAAAAACTGTCCAGTTGCTTGGAAAGGACAGTTTACAAGAGGACATGTGTCACCAACAATCGTACTTGAAGCTGTCGCGTCTCAAGACTTGTGGATATGACATGCGTTCTTCGGGGTCGTCGGTTCACGTAATGATATTAACGTCTTATACGAATCTCCCTTATTCAATACCGTATTGTAGGGAACTGCACAATATATTAATTTCACGGTGAACGACACTCTGTATACAAAAGGTTATTATGTAACCGATGGAATATATCCTGAATGGGCTACTTTCGTGAAAGCTTTTCCTTGTCCGGAAGATCCGACAAGGAGAGTATTTAAAGAAAGACAAGAGTTTGTAAGAAATGATGTCGAACGAGCATTTGGGGTCCTACAAGCTCGTTGGGCAATTACTAGAGGTCCAGCTCGTTATTGGTACATGAAAAGATTAAGGTATATTATGTTAGCATGTATTATTTTACACAACATGATTGTTGAAGATAAGAGAGGTAATGTGACGAATTGGAACGGAGATGAAGGTGACGAACAAGTACAATCGATTAAATTTTACACAACATGATTGTTGAAGATAAGAGAGGTAATGTGACGAATTGGAACGGAGATGAAGGTGACGAACAAGTACAATCGATTAATGGATCAACCCGAGGATTTCGTGATTACTTACGAAGAAATTCCGAATTACATGACAACCAACTGCATCATCAACTTCGTGCCGACTTAGTTGAGCATATGTGGGCTCAACAACAACAATATTTAATTTACTATTTTACGTGAATTATTTTATTTTTATTGTATGTGATCTTTTTCGATCTTATATTTGTTTGTTTTAATTAATTATAAAATTTATGTTTTAAATAAATGATATTCTACAAATAATTATAATACTATTAATATAAATTAAACTTAATATAATCATATATATTGTAAATAAAGTAAAAATATATTTATTTAATGTGAAATTGAATGATAAAGATTGAGTGGATAGTGAGACTCATAAATAATAAATGTTAATGTTAAAATGAGTGTAAGAGAAATAGAGTGTTGATATAATGCATATGTGGTATGTGGACCCCATGATTTGTGATGAGTTAGCGGATGCTATAACACCAACGGATGCGGGTGTCCTAATAGCTAGACATATAAAACTCATATATGACCTCATATAAATATATATTTTAATTTAATGGTAGTCGTTTGATTTAGCATGAGTACACTGCCCAAATATAAAATTGAACTAGTGCTGAGAATCATAGATTTTTTAACAGTTTCTTGATTCGTGCGTGATTATTTCATTCATTGTAAATTTTATAAAAGAAACCCTGATTTCAATTTCAAAGGAGAAAATCACAGAAAAAGAAAAAAAAGAAAAAGAAAAAGAAAAAGAAAAAGAAGCAAAGTTCAAAAAGAAAAGTTGCCGCAAAGGCAAAGCATTCTGGCTTCATCTTCATGAAACAGGCCTTGTTTGTTATATCATCTTTCTAAGCAGAAGAACAAGCTTTGAATTTTTCACGATTCTCCACTCCAACAACAAAATATCAAGAATCTACTTACAACTGCTCCACTCCAACTGTTTCCTCGCATTTCTTGAATCATCGGACGCAGTTTCAATTTTCGGACAGCATTAAATTATGCCGGAGTAAAACCCCTTTTCCGCAATCAATCTCGCAATGTAGAAAGCACATCAACCAAGATTTTGAAACGTTGTTATTTTTCCTATGTTCAGGTACGACGGATCTGACAGAAGAACCACCTCCGGCGCCGGCGTAACCACCACCAGCGTCCATGTCACTGCTCTCGACGGGCTTGTTAATGTCAACTCTCTCTTCACCGTCGCGATCTTTGTGGGCCTCTCCCTCACGACTCCGGGGCAGCACAGCCTCGAAAACCCATCTGCCTGCGACGCCGGCCTCGACGTAGTCAAGAAACTCCTTGTTTTCGAGGTTGTCTCCTTCAGCTTCTTCCTCTTCTCGTCTCTGGTTGCGCAGGGCCTGAAACTGGCCATCAATCTGCTCAACAGTAAGGATGTGGATGAAGTGTTCAAAGCCCACATCAATCTGAAGGTTTTGAGGTTCGGGATGCTGGCTTCCGCCGTTGGTTCGGTGATGGGGTGCTTGTTTTTGATGCTGTCCATGGTTAGTGTGATAGAGATAAGATTGGGGATGCTGTCCTGTGGGAGCAAGTCTACAGTTCATGCTGTCACTGCTTTGATTGTGCTGGTGACCTCTGCTCTCATGGTTTACATTTCGACTGCTGTTTATGCTTTTCTACATTGATTGGAGCCTTGAAGAATGCGTTGTTTGTTGTTAGAATTTGAACTTGTATATTCTGGCTGGCAGGCTGGCTTCTTATGATGAGGGCTTCTGTTAAACTCTTTACTTGAGCCCTTATTTTTTATATGATTAATAGATTAGAGAAAGAAACCAAGAATCAGTCGAATTCTGACAGTAATTATGTTCTTTTTTTACTCAAAAGTTTTTTACCCTGTTCAACTTTAGCTAGCTGCAGCTGATAGGTCTTTAGTTGGTTATGAAGCTTTGACCTCCTTGTTATTTAGTTGATGTATGTTGTTTAACTTAAGACCTTGACATCTATGAGGCTAGGGCAACATGTATGGAATTGTATTCGAAAAAAGAGGTGTACTTGGAAGGTATCCTAAATCCCAACGGCAACTGCTTCTGGGGCAATAATCAATATGTAGCAACTACTGCGGCACAGAAGAGGATGTTTTCATTGATTCTGGGATCAAGAAGCAACATACCGGGTTTTTATAATCCTAGGAATGAGGATGGAACATAGAAAAGTAGACTCTCGTCATTTTTTATGCTTTGATTCCATAATTTGATCTAGACGTTGATTGAAGGATGGAGTAGAATGCGGAATCTTGCTATAATGCAGATGAGAATTCATTAGGATATTTGGTTTTGTATACGAATCCTCTAAAAGCAAATAAGTCTACTCCAATTTGCCCCGGAGATTAGTTGCTTCTTACCATCTGTATTTGATCGTTGTCTGTGGTATTTGTTAGGAACGGCAAATTAAGTCGGCATTTGTTAGCTAAATCAGCTCTACTCAGTTATGTGATGGATCATAGGCTCAATCTCCTATATCCAAGTGGATTGAATGGTTATAAGTCAGGTTCTTGTAAACTCTAATTTTGGATTCATTGGACATAATCAAGACCAAGGTTCTAAAATTCATTAGGCGCTAGTCGGATGCCATACTAGCTGCATAGGCGGAACTTTTCCATAATTTTTAACAAATTATGGTCATTGGACACAAATTCAGGATCGTTATTGTGATCCTCCTTGTGAAAATTTGAAAAATTTAAACCATGATCATGCTCATAAAAATCGAATTTTCATGCATGTATCCATGTAAGTCATACACTCCAAGTTAAAAGAGTTTTGGCTCATAAAGATCCAGCCATAAACTACCCTTAAGAAGGTTAGTTGTGGTAAGAGTTTTGACTCATAAAGATCCAGCCATAAACTACCCTTAAGAAGGTTAATTGTGGTAATGAAGACGTGATTGATGACATTCCAAGTAGGCCGAATGCTAGCTCTTTGGACGTCCCTCCTTCCATCTAAATTGTGTATAAAAACAAGATAAAGGACACACCAATGGTTTCACTAAACTTCTGAAAAGTAGAGACTATCATTTTTATGAGAGATTACTACTCCTATTCTATCCAAACTCTGTCCGCATCCAAACTACATTTCGCAAGTTTATTAATAGTTCTGTCGCTGGAAGAGGTAACTAGACTTTTGTGATATATATCTTTTATACGTGAGCTTTTGTTATGTGTATCATTTCGTAAATATGCTTTTGTTACTCCATTCTATGAAGGATAAATTGAAGAAGACGAGGAACAAATATTTGGGTCCGGTGGACCTATCTCGATTAGCATGTTTTAGAAAAAGTTTATTTTGCTTCCGTATTTGTTTGATTTAGTTGTAATGTCGGTTATTTTATTAGGTAATAGACGGGATCTATACTATAAATATTTAATATTTCATCAATAAATTATTGTTAAACATTATCATTAATTCATTATCATATATCTCGGTCTGACATGTGATGTAAAATCACTCCTGAAGTTCACTCGCTTGAAGAGATTTTTCAAATGAATATGGAGTTTGACGTTACAATTGTTAGGACAAGCTAACAAATCGTTTTACTCATAAGACTTTGGTATACTGCCAATCAAAGTGACCTCTTTTTTTTGTAACTGAACTTTTTAACTTAAAACAGAGAAAATGGACACCTTAGCTAATCCTACACCGATTTTTGAACACTGATAGAGACTCAAGATCTTGAATCATTATCTTTGTCCTTAGCCAGTGGTATCTCGGACGACACATTCTAACTTTTCTCTCAGAAAAAAAAATGATCTTCGATTGAGTTTATCAGAACAATAATTTGGTTTTTATACTTGTAAGCAGTATGCTGCATAATAATAATCCAAGGATGAATGTATCAACCTGTATTGGTATTGTGACATGCCAGCAAAAAAATTGATTTAAGTTGCTAGTGCTTATATTAAGCATAAAATCAAATCAACTATTTTTGTGGCTTGAAAATTATATCTAAAAATTAGCTTAATTGATCTTATGATGATTTGAACTGGGGAACATATGTATGCTGAATTTCAAATACCCCAACAATTTAAATGATAATTAGTTTGGGTATATTCAAATCCATCTCAATTCTCAATTACCATTGAAGTTGAATAACTTGACATGGAATTGTTTCAAATTAACTTCAATTTTCTTTAGCCAAACAATTTAAGAAATTAATGAATTTGGACTTTAAAATCCTAAATCCAAGCATGATGAAGTTAATTTGGGATAAGGAATTTGCTTTCTTGAATGGTGAAATTCAAATGATATTTATCTTGGGGTTTCTTGAAATGTATAAATTAAATTTGAATTTCCCTTTAATTCTGTCCACCAAAACAGGTAAAAGAATTTGATTTTTTTTTTGCAATCTCAAATGTACCAATGTAACCAAAATATTTTAAAGCTTATTTAAAACTAACACATTTTTAAATACCAAAGCAATACTCATATACACACAGATTCCTCTTTACTTTATTTATGAACCCACTTCTGTTGAAAACCAATCAATCAGTAACCTATTATATAAACTTTTATGTCGTTAAATTGCAATAACCGTGGTTCTTGAAAAGTTGAACATCGAGAGATTATATCGAGTTTAGGTTTTAAACCAATTAGAAAATATTTATCATAATCCTCTAAAATCGATTTATGCATTTTGTAAAATATTTGAAATATATGCAAGTTTAATACGCAAATTAGTTTGGTTGAAACATTTTATCAAATACCTAAAATATTTCAACTGTGCATACAAAAATCATAAATGAATACAACAAAACAAATACATAATTTATTTAAGCAATTTCGAATGTAACACCGTTTATATTTCTCCTGCTTCCATTGAAGGAAGAATATGCTAGCACACTTTGATTTATACAAACTCACTTAAGCTTTTAGGACTTACTCATTTGTCTAAATATAAACTCCTAGAGCACAACTACAAGCACAATATTTTAATATCTTTATGTAAAGACTCTCACTCGATCTAAACAAAGAAACTTAACTTCATATATGTGAGTGATTTTGTGGTGATGAAATAATCAATTAATGTGTGTCTCTCATATATCTCCTCATACATAGAGGAAAGTGCTCTCATCTAACTGCCTATCTTCATGTATGACTCTCTTCTGTTTTCTTTTGTGTTCTCCCGTATGTTTTCTGCTCCAACCTCTTTTTCAACTCCGTCTTCTCCTTTGTCTATCTATTTCTCGTTAATCTCCCAAGTATTGTATTTTATAGTTTTCAGATCTGATATAAATAATAGGCACATGAATAGCCTTTGGAAAGACTTTTGGACACTTTTGGCCAATTCCGTCAATTCTGGTACTTGTGTCTGATCTGGCTTGACCGAGCTGAATTCTTCTGGGTTGGATGTGCTGAGCGGGTCCATGCTATGCTGATCTGATATGTGCTGCTCTGATATGATCTGAGTTGTGCTGCCCTGATATATGTTGTGCTAATCTGATCTGTGTTGTTCTGAATTAACTGTGTTGCTCTAATTTGATCTGTGATGCGCTGATTGATTTGTGATGTGGTGATCTGATCTTTGCTGCTTTAGTCTAATTTGATATGTGCTATGCTGATCTGCTCCAGTTCAGCTGCACTATGTTTTTCACACTTCATTAAATATATTAGCAACATAACATAGGTTTTGTATTATCAAAATAAGAATTAAACTATATCCAATAAACTCTTCATTTTTTATGATCATAAAACTTGATAAAATAAATAAACATAATGAAATGTTTCTTCCCCTTTTGTGATTAAAATGTTTCTTCCCCTTTTCGTGAAAATAAAAAAAACGTGAAACATAATGTGAACAAAATCATGATGATAAAAAAAATTATCTACCCCTTGATATTCGCAATTTAAACTACCCCTAAAAGATCACAAGGATTCTCTCCCTAAATTTCTGAAAAAAGAAATTGTAACAGATGATTGGTTAGACACATTTGAAATTTTTTGCGAATTTATGTATGAAATGAATGTCTTCTTACTTGTCCAAAGCTGAGAAAATAAAATTTAAAAATATCAAATGATACTTGTTTTACTTATTCACGAGGATTATGAGATAAATCTACTTTTGCCACCATGTCACTACATTAGTATAAGTAGATCAATGAATTGAGAAATATCATTATGATATCAAATCAGTAAGCTGATCACACAATGCTCACTAATTCTCCATACACCAATTATTACCTACAAAAGCAAGGAAAATGACATAAATACACATCTCTACTCAATGATTTGTATCAATTTGATAGAAGATATAACTTAATTCAAGATTCATACATTACTTTGTATAAACTACTTCAATTTAGGACGGATATATTGTATAATTGAAACTGCTAAAACGCTACTACAAGTGCAATGACTAACGTTTTTGTGTAAAGACTCTACTCAATCTATCAACTCTTATATATATGTGAGTAATTAATCAATTACTTTGTGTTTCTTATATATATCTTCACATAGAGGGAAGTTCTCTCATCTATTTGATATATTCATTTAATACTCATGTTCTGTTTTTTTTTTGTTCTGTGCTGCTCTGTTATGTGCTGTGTTAATCTGCTCCAATTCAGTTGTACTCTATTCTACACAATTGATTAAACATGTAGCAAGATAACAACTAGTTTTGTAATCAAGATGATCTATTACCGGATCCAATTAATTACAATAAGTTAGTGGTTGTATTTTATTAATTTATAAATTATTATACATGAATAAAGTATTATAAAAACTAAATATATAGTACATATGTAAGAAAGATGAAATTAATATTATATCATACATGTAAGATGCTCCTCGACAATTTAAATTGTTTATTACCTTTACTAACTATATGGCGAGAAACGAGATATTCCAAATTAATAAATTGTAAAAATAATTATGAGTTTTACTATACTTAGTTGCTTCAATTGTTTTTATATATTGAATTATATATTATAAAAAACTATTATTACCTTTACTTACTATGTGCGAGAAACGAGATATTGCAAATTAATAAATTTTAAAAATAATTATGAGTTTTACTATACTTGAATTGTTTTTATATGATTGAATTATATATTATAAAAAATTATCCTAATAAAATAATTATATGATTATTTTGGTATATATCGAAGCTGTAACGTCTTAGAAAACAACTTTTATATGAGTAACAAATATTAGCAAAATCTGAACAAATATTATCTATGAACGAAAAATTCATTAATAATTTTTCTGAGATGTAAGTCGAGTGACCTTTTCTAACTTAAGGGGTCATTATTTAATAAAGGAAAAGTTTTGGGATAAAATTACTAATTTACTCTTATATGAAACTTTATAGGGGGCCTGTGGAAGGCCTTGTGATGCGGAGTTCTTCAACAGAGCGGGCGAGAATAATGATAAAACGCCAAAATCTGCCTGGGGTTGCGCTATTTAGAAGTCACTTCAATTCTTCCTTCACTTCGATATTCACGATACAACAACAATAGTAAGAATCATGTTTGATCACCTGCACATTTTACCTTTTGGGATTTTTTGTTTGCCATCTTATGGTGGGTTGATATTTTGGTGATATGTTGCTGTTATCGTGAATTTTTACCTTTTTCCGAGTTCTAGGAATTGTGCTTGAGTGATTTTGAAGTTATAGTAGCAAACTGTGTAAAGTCGCTGTAGTTTTGTTTGGTCATAATATATGTTATAATAGTTGCTTTTGATTTTATATGTGTGGTATGTCTGTGCATGATTATAGTTATTGCCCAATGATTTCTCCTTTCGTGTAGATGCTGTTGCAAAATTTGAAATGCAAACAGGTGATAAGAGGGGAGAACAAGCATTTGCAACATTCATACCTGAAATTTTGAGTGAAGGGAGGGGGCATAACATGTATTCGAAATAATTACACCAGTTTCGATTTGCCCACAGATCTGCCTCTCTTTCGCGGCCTTCCACTAGACGTTATCGAGCTGCGTCAGGGCTCACCATTTTGAAATGTTTCTTTGAATGCCATTATTTCTTAGTGGATGCATTTTTATAGCCTCACAGACTATAACATTTTTGTTTCTGAAACAAGGAAGGCTTAGATTCGTGCCCACTTCTTTGCCTGAGTATGAAAGTAACCGAATTTGTTTTTGTTTTATAATAGTCTTCCTTGTAATTTCATGAGAAACCAATAACCTTCACAGGGTGTAGTGCAAATATATCTTGTCCTCTTATGTTCCATATGATCCATGTGCAGTGGATATTGATAAAGGATGTGATGCAGCTGAAAGCGAGGTAGGAGGAAATGGGTGTGATCTTGAGACAGAAGGAAGCTTTGAGGAATTAAATGAAGATGATTTTGTTGACGCCAAGGACATGGAGGGAAGTGAAGTTGTAGAACCGTACGTGGGCATGGAATTCGAATCTGAAGATGATGCAAAGAGGTTTTATAATAATTATGCACAGAGAGTAGGATTTGTTGTACGCATTATGCAACGCCGTCGTTCGGAGGTAGATGGTAGAACTCTCGCCAGGCGTCTTGGATGTAACAAACAGGGTTTTTCTCCCAATGTAAAAGGCAAGATGGGGCCAGGAAAAAAGCCTCGACCTAATGTACGTGAAGGTTGCAAAGCAACAATTCTTTTTAAGATGGAGAAATCTGGAAAGTGGGTTGTTACTAGATTTGTTAAGGAGCATAACCATCCTTCGGTCGCGACTGCTCATGCATATACAATGGTGGTATGCTTTCAACTTTAATGATTTAGTTTTCTGGTCATTACATTCCTTTCTTTATTTTCACTGAATTTGAGAAGATTTGTGGTGGCAAAAGTTTGCAAAAGTGACAATTTTTTTGTGTTCAATGATGTGTCATAGGCGAATTTGAAGCTTGAACCAAACCAGGTAAAAAATGAGTTTAGCAGCTGTTTATAAGTGCATTCGAAAATACCAGGAATAGATGAATGCTAAGAGAGTAGAGAAGAAACTTCAAGTTATTGCTAACTGGAGAAAAGGAATAGATAAATGCTAAGAGAGTAGGGAAGAAACTTCGAATTATTGCTATGTCATCTAGTGTGTGAGTGAAAAAGGAGAAAGTTTACACAGTCAATATTTCGATAAAATTAAAGAGTAATTGTAATGTGACCGTTGGCGCAATCCAAGGTGAGGAACTTTTAGAAACCACATCAATCATAAATAACGCCTCGCCCATTTTCGCAGACATGTATGTTGAGGCATGCATGATATGCATGTATTAGCGTTTAGCCCATTTTTGAAAACCTCCATCCTGTTTTTTTGTGCTCTAGTCCTTCTCTTTCTGAATAAATATATCCTGTTGATTTGTCTTTTTTCGTTCTATCTATTCAAGATATATCCTTCTTGTGAATTTATGTTAAATTTGTAACACCAACTTCCTGCTATCTTGTATGCTTACACATGCACATATGTACATGCTCGAGTGTTGTCCACATCTATGGATGTTTGTACGAAGAACACCATGTGCTCATTATATCAAATTATCCATTAATGAATAACACGTGTTATGGATAATATGAACCCAATTCATTTTAGACCCATCTATTTTTGTGGAATATGAGATGGCATGCCTTAGGGGAGGGGCTGAGCTTAGGAGTGACAAAAAAGTGGGAGTTTTTTAGGGAGGTGATAATCCAGCACATTAGCTAGAAGATAGATAACTCACTCTCTCTTGCCAAGGGTTCTATCTGGGGCCATAATCTTCAATGTTAAAGATTAAATCACTCTCGCTCTCTCTGGTTAAGTGATCTACCTTGGGACCATGATCTTCAATGTTAAAGATTATGGTCACTGTTTTTATTCGTTTATATTTCAAGCAATGTAAGTATTAGGAAGGATTTCTTTCTGTTTTTATATCTTGATTAATTGTGCTATTTTGGGCTCAACAGCGGGGTAACTTGAGGACTATGGTGTCTATAAAGTTTGACTGTGACGAGCAGCCGTTTCACAATTGATGTGTATCCATTATTTTTTATAGCTAGGATTGCTGGACAACTTGAATTGTCATATACATCACGAGTTGTATGTAACACACAATTTAACAAGCTATTTTCTCTTCCAGATCACCATATAATTTGTTGTTAAGATTAGCAAGCCAGAAAATCTACATTTAGTTTTTGGTCAAATAACCAAAGAGATGTATTTTTTCTTTTACTGTATGTTTAGGTTGTGGCTATGTCATATATATCATGTTGCAAGGAAGAGATAAACATTCTCAGAGAAATTATTCTTTGGTGTGTCAGTCTCTTCTTACGCTATGATGATTACTGTTTTCCTTGCTGAGATATTTTTGGGTACTTTAGAGAAATTTAATGGAGTTTCAGTGTGCGAGAGAGACGAAGGCAATATTCTTGCAAGTTTGAATGTTATAAAATTGGGAAATAAAATTCCGTCGAGCAGTTAATTAGGGATATAAGATGTAAATGGTATAGTTACCAGTCAACCTCATGGCGTGCGTGTGTGCCTATGTATGAGATTGTGCACATAATAACGTAGGTTTGAGCTATAATGGCTGTAGCTTATATGAATCAGGTTTTGGTATGATCATATACTGGATGGTTCTACAAATTTATCCTTATTCTTTTTGGTTGCAAGCTTTGTTTGGCTACATTTATTAACTTATCGAGGTAAAAATACTCGAAAGGTTTTTCTTTTGATATATTCCAGTTTCTAAGAGTTTCTAGTTTTCAAACTCATTGATGTAGCGCGACAAGGACAAAAAAATCCAAGAGCTCACTCAAGAGCTACTGCGTCAGGATCAACTATGTGCCGATTACAGAGAAAGACTACTAAATCTCCTGGCGACTATCGAGAAGGAAGCTGATCACTTATCTTCTAGAGTTCTATCGGTTGTTGAAAGCGTGCGGAAAGCAGAAGCTGAAGCATTTATGATGTCTTGTACAGATTCATTGAAAATGTGAGTGAAGCACTAGATGAGGTCCGGTCCGATGCTCATCACCCAGCACTTATAGATAGCCTTACAATTGTTGGTCACTTTTGTATGTTGGTATAGTTTTATGTTTATTTTAGCTTCAAAATGGGAGAATCGGATAGAGATGATGTTCAATGTTGCAGTATTGTGATTGAACACGCAGACGACGATTAAAACCAGCATTTTACCGATTGTTAGAATTGGGGGACGATTTGTTGGCAAAACTATCTTATCTATATACCCTCCTACCATTACTCAGAAACCCAAATACCTAAAAGTCGTATTGCTAGCAAAAATTCAACCTCATTCGAACAAAATGAGATGGGAATCCTAGCTGTAAAGTGGCAACTCACCCATGTCCACCATCAATTTAACTTTTTCCGAAAAAATTGGGGCTTCAATTCCCATTTGACAGAATCACAAGCTTCCTTGAGGTACTGGATGCTTTGGTATCATTGCCCCTATCAGCTTTTTGAAGTGAGACATTTTTTGAGCTTTTAGGGAATATCACTGGTAAACAAAATATGGAATGATGAAGAGTTGAGCAAGATTTTGAAAAGTGTCAGTATCGTCGATGGTTGCGTCTCCTCCAATATTTTATTAGTAGAGTTCTTGTATAAAAAACAAGCCTAGATGAAAGAATAAAAGATTGGTCGATTGTGAGGACTAAAAGGGAAGAAAAAGAAAATCAACAAGATAAATATATTTAAAAATTGACGTTAATTTGGCTAGAACATGAGCATCCTAGTTTTTGTCTTTCATTTTGAGATCATACCAAACATTATAATTTGTATTCATATTACATTATTCATCCATATTTATCATCTTCATATCACTCAATAATTTATCCACAAAATATCTAATCATACAAACAAGCTGTATCTATTTGTGATACGGAAAAAAATTCAAAATAATAATCTTACGTGTGACTTCTTTGAGAGGGTACTGTTTGTGCCAAAAATTATTATTAGCCCATTTCTGATAATCGCGAAAGTCCCGGTCAGCAAAAAGCCCAACTCGTTTGTAATCAGATCCAGTCCGATGAAGATAGAAGTTGAGCGCCAAATCAGTTAGAAGACGTGACACACGGCCCAGAACGTGGGAACATGGGAAAAACTCCCCAAGGAGGAGATAAAAGGGGACGATGGACAAAAAATCAAAGATCAATCAACAAATCTCGGCACAAAAGCTCTGCAACTTACCGCAAAATTCAGCAATCAACTTTTCTTCAATTTCAATTTCAATTAGGATTTTTTCCATATTCTAGCACAAATTTCGATCTTCAGTTTTTATTAGTTTCTGAAATATTGTAAATCTTCTAAGTTTGTTGAAAATACAAATCTTATTAGGGATTTATTCATATGGATTTCAGTTTTAATTCCTTTTACTTTTCGGTGTTATATCGTTTAAGAGATTAGAACTTACGGTCAAATTTAGTTCCTATTTTCGTTTTGATTTTAGAAGTTAGATATTTTTACACTTTTTACACGAATTGGCGCACGAGCGCCTGGCACGCCCAGCAATTCGCAAATTACACAAACAAAAATTTGGCACGCCCAGTGGGACACCGATATGCCGCCTAAAAGAAGAGATCAGACCGACAAAAACAAAGAGGTCGACAACATGCCAGAGTTGGAAGAACTCCCAGCAGATGAAGAACTGCAAGAGGTGTCTGTCCAAAACATGGTGGATCGTATTGAAGGCCATCCTCATGGCCATACAATAGCCAAAGAAACTGCCGAACCACAAGATGAAATTTCGGAGAAAAATGTTGTGGATATGGAGGAGGCTTCCAAAATGATGGCTGAAGGAATCTTGGCGTACGTGAAAGCAGTAGTAAGCCATACTACTCAATATTCAAGTCAGGGGAGTTTCCAACATAAAGGAGTAGAGCAAGGTGCGGGGAGTTCCAGGGCAGGCAAAACTCGCCGCTCTGCTCCAACTCACCCAGCCTTAGATGAAAGATACACGCCCCCCCATCGGAGAGATGAGCCTGTTTACCAGAGGAGCCCCATGATAGCGAGAGGAAATGGGAATGGAAATTCGAGACCCTATCTCCAGCAACCATATAGCGTGACTAACCCACTGAACCAACCTACTCTGTACGACGAAGCAGTGGGCTTGCCAATGGGTAGCAATGGATTCAACACCGAGAATGGAGTTCATCAAGCTCGGGGGGCACAATTCTATAATCCTCCTCTACAAAATAGGAACGTTAGAGCAATTAATTTGGACATGGTAAGGGAAACTGTGCAGGAATTATACGGACCAGCTCTAAGGGTAATTGGTCGTCCTGAATTCCACAAACCATACCCTGAAATAATCGACCACAACAACCCTTATCCTAGAGGGTACAAAGTTCCAGACTTTAACCTGTTTTCGGGAGAAGACGGGCAATCCACAGTAGAGCACATTGCCAGGTTCACCATCAAATGTGGAATGCTGGCAAATCTGGAGAATTTTTCAAACTTTAAGATCAGATTGTTCCCTAACACACTCACAGGTACTGCATTTACCTGGTATACGTTGCTGCCGAGGAACTCTGTGTTGACATGGCAGGAAATGGAACGACAGTTTCATACACAGTTCTATCATACGGAACCAGAGGTATGTATTGCTGATTTATCTAAAATTACTCAAAAGAAGGGTGAGTCCGTGGATACATTTGTAGACAGGTTTAAAAAGATGAAAAACAGGTGCAAAGTTTTTCTGCCAGAAATAGAATTTGTAAAAATGGCACAGAAAGGTTTAGATTTCGAATTGAGGAAGAAGTTCCACGGGATGGAGTTCAGGGATTTCTTCAAATTATGTTCCAAGGTGGCTGAGTATGAGGAACTGCTGAAAGAGGAGGCTTACAAAAGAAAAACGACAGTGGGATCATACTACCAAGAAATAGAAGAAGTAGCCCTGGCG
>KQ991087.1:80722-111794 GCA_001598015.1 Dorcoceras hygrometricum | reverse complement strand
CATACATCACAACTTATTCTCTGCACAGAGAACTCTACTCTGAAGCTACATACGTACAACCCAGATATTTTAAAAAGACAACAGCTCCGACTGTCATAGAAACTCCACTGTAAAACATTTGGGAACTGTAAAAACAATTTTTGAAACCGCTGAAAGCGTACAGATCCTAACATCAATTGAAAACCTTTAAACATAACTCAAAACTATGAAACAGATGCAAACAGAAAGCAACAGCATGCATAGAAAAGTGAACAATAATATGCTTTCATAGAAACAGCAAGAAACATAGTTTACTTGCCTTAGCTGAGTAGTGGGTTGAGAGAACAGCTCCGGCTTGAATATCCAACAAGCACAATGGAACGTTTACTCTGGAGAAACATTTTTTGTGATTTGTGGTTTAGAAATACACACTCATTCCTTAAAGAAGTAATTAAGCAGGGCGGGCCCTGTCCGTAGCACGTCAATATTAATTATTCACGCTGGACTGCATAAGGTGGCTAACAGTATTAAATGTGCTTAAAAAGGTATTGAAGGTGTGCTTACGGTAATCATTTTGCTAGAAGAAAAAATATATTTTTTTAAAAACAAACTGAACCGTGCTAGGGTTTACTCTTGCTGGAACCGTCCGCGAACAGTCGGGCTAAAGAAAACCGAATAACTCGGCTCAGGTGAAAATTGAAATATTAAATAGACAGAAAATAGCAGTTTAATCACTTGAAAACAAATTAAATGACTCGTGGGTTTACATATTTTTCGAGCGTTGCAACCGTGACCGCCACAAGCTGGGCTATCTGGGCTGCAGTAAGATTAGTGTTCTTGGACCTGAGAGAAATTCTCAGTGCGTCTGGTTTATCCCGTCTCCTGAAGCTTGCTCCTTCTTGATGGCATTTTGTCTTTCTTCTCGTTTCTCACAGACGGCGCCAATTGATGTAACTGAATTCTCTCAGTCGACGACCTGCCACCACCTCAGAAGATCGAGAGATCGGGACGCCATGATGGATGCTTAGAAAAGGGTGATTGACGCCTTTAAAGACCTATAACCACATACGACGGGTCATAGGGTGCCGAAAATGTGTCCGGAGAAGCCCATCCGATGCTTAAGTAAGTCGGGAGATATGGTGCAAAGAGAGAGCAAAAGGGAGATATATGCAAGCTGATAGCGGGTAAATGTCTAAATGAATGTGCAATAGAGCGCACCTGGGTATTTATAGAGGGGCTAGATGGTGGATATTAGTGCATACCCGGCGTACGCTGGGACTCTTTGTCCGGCGTGCGGTGCGCTTGGGCACTTCTCGCGGGGAAGATCACGCTCAGATTGATGGTTATCTTGGGCGAGATTATCTCCGTGATCCTCGGTGATTTTAGAATCTAAAGAGGCATGCATTGGTCGGATTTTTGGAGGCATGACATTCTTGGGTAACCCTCCCGAGCCCTCGACGTACTTCGGCCTAGAGATCGTGCATCTCGATCCTTGGGTCCCGAGGTGGCATCCGGGATATCAGGAGTATCCCCCACCGTGAGTCCTAGACAAAGGATTGAAGTGTAGGACATGTGTAACTGAGGTTGGGACCCGAGCAGGAATTTGTATTTTTGATGAAAACCATAATCCGCGTGACGTCGTATCTTAGCCGTTGATGGAGCATCCATGGACGGTCTGGATGAATCAGAGCCCGATTACCGAGATGACACTTGGAGTTCTCTAGATGATCTGGGTCGTTGGCTGGACGTGAGATCAGACGATCGTACATCGTCCCAAGTTCTTATAAATAGGCGATCTTTTCACCTCACTTTTCACTTTCACTTTTTACCGCATCGAAACTCTGCCAAAATTTCTCCTCACTTCCCGAGCTCTCGAGCTGTCACCTAGATTCTCTGCTTTCAACTCTTAAGTCTTGTCTTTTAAAAATGTCTTCCTCTAGAAATAGCGTAGTGAGGAGCGTAGTCGAGTCTTTTGATAGATTTCCCTTAAGTCCTGAGATCCGTGAGCCGATGCGACCTGAGGATGTGCCAATGAGAATTGGGCTTTAAGTTATCGAGCGGATCAGGCTTACGTGCTCGGGTGGGGCTACCACCCAAGGATGTGCCAATGAGAATTGGTCTTTAAGTTATCAAATGAATCCGGCTTACGTGCTCGGGTGGGGCTGCCACCCGAGGATGTGCTAATGAGAATTGGGCTTTAAGTTGCCGAGCGGATCGGCTTACGTGCTCGGGTGGAGCTGCCACCCAAGGATGTGCCAATGAGAATTGGGCTTTAAGTTGTCGAGCGGATCGGGATTATGTTCTTGGATGGGATTGCCACCCGAGGAGTTGTTAGGAAGAGCATTTGAGAAGATAAATCTTTCATTCCATAAAACAAGTTGAGGTGCCCTCTACTACATCGAATCTACTGATCGGGGCAATCACCCAAGGTTTATGGGGGGTGATTTCTTCAGGTCCCTGGTCAAAAAGCCCCCGAGACGTTCGACGAGCTCCGCACCAAAGCAGAGAAATATGTCAACGTGGAGCTTGTACAGACGCCACTGTTCGGATTCATTGGTCACTCCTTACAACATGTGGGGATCATTCATCTGCCCCTTTCTCTTGGATCAGGAAAGCATAAGAAGACTAGAGTCATCGAATTCACGGTGGTAGACACGCCCTCTTCCTACAATATCATCTTGGGAAGGCTATCCATGGCGACCTTCATGTCCATGGCCTCGGCTCTGCATCAGAAGATCAAGTTCTCGGTGAGGGATGCGGTAGGCGAAGTAGTGGGAGATAGGAAGGTGGCGATGAAGTGTTACGTGGAGGAAGTAAGGATCGAACAGAGGGCGGCTAAGGCTCGGACCCATGACCATCCGAAGGCTCTAGAAAGCTAGAGTCGCTGCCTACTACCTTGAAAACACGCACGGGAAGAGAGGACGCAGGCCTTGGAACATTATCCATCTCCGAAAGTATTATGCCTAGGTCTTATCTTATTTATGCTTGTAAGTCTTATCTTATTTTCTCTTGTAAGTCTTATCTTATTTTCGCTTGTAAACCTTGTTTTATGAAATGAAAGATTTCTCTTCTCAAATGCTCTTCCTAACAACTCCTCGGGTGACAACCCCACTCGAGCACGTAATCCCTATCCGCTCGGCAACTTAAAGCCCAATTCGCATTGGCACATCCTCGGGTGGCAGTCCCACCCGAGCACGTAAGTTCGATCCGCTCGAAACTTAAAGCCCAATTCTCATGGGCACATCTTGGGTGGCAGCCCCATCCAAGCATGTAAGTCCGATCCGCTCGGCAACTTAAAGCCTAATTCTCATTGGCACATCCTCGGGTGGCAGCCCACCCGAGCACGTAAGTCCGATCCGCTCGGTAACTTAAAGCCCAATTCTCATTGTCACATCCTCGGGTATCATCGGCTCTCGGATCTCTAGAATTAAGGGAACGCTATCTAAAGACTCGGCTACGTTCCTCACTACGCTATCGCTAGAGGAAGATATTTTTATAAGACATGACTTACGAGTTGAAAGCAGAGAATCAAGGGGATAGCTCGAGAGTTCGGGAAGTGAGGAGAAATTTTGGCAAGGTTTCTATGCGTTAAAAAACGAAAGTGAGAAGTGAGGTGAAAAGGTCGCTTATTTATAAGAACTTGGAACGATGTAAGATCATCCGATCTCGCGTCCATCCAATGGCCCAGATCATCTAGAGAACTGCAAGCGTCATCTCGATAATCGGGCTCTGATTCATCCAGACCGTCCATGGATGCTCCATCAATGGCTAAGATACGACGTCACGTGAATTATGGTTTCCGTCAAAAACATAAATTCCTGCTCAGGTCCCGACCTCAGTTACACATGGTCCTACACTTTAATCCTTCATCTAGGACTCACGGCGGGGGATACTCCTAATACCCTGGGATGCCACCTTGGGACCCGATTACCCAGCTGCACGGTCTCTAGGCCAAAGTACGTCGAAGGCTCGGGAGGATTACCCGAGGAGAAGTTCACGCCTCCAAAAGTCCGACCAATGCACGCCTTTTTAGGCTCTAAAATCACCGTGGATTACGGAGACAATCTCGCCAAAGATAACCATCGATCTGAGCGTGATTTTCTCCGCGAGAAGTGCTCTAGTGCACCGCGCGTCGGGCAAAGAGTCCCAGCATATCACACACCTGGTAAGGTTCTAATCGTCACCGTCTAACCCCTCTATAAATACCCAGGTACGCTCCCTTGCACATTCATTCACACATTCACCCACTATCAGCTTACATATATTCTCCCTTTTGCTCTCTTTTTGCACCCTATCTCCTCACTGACTTAAGTATCGAAGGGACTTCGTCGGAAACACTTCCGGCGTCCTCTAACCCATCGTCTATGGTTGTGGGTCTTTTAATGGCGTCAATCACCCTTTACTCAGCATCCATCTCGACGTCCCGATCTCCCGATGTGGTGACAGCTCGTCAGTCGAGAGAATTCGGTTACATCAAATTCCAAGTTAATTTTAAATATAACTGGGACTTAACCATTCGATTCGTAACCAAATATTAATGGGTCCAATACCATTTTTTCAACGGATGACATAGTTCTATAATATTTGGAAGAGAAAATGCCCCGCAACTGTAACTTAAAAAATGATTAGACAATAACTTTTTAAAGCAACCACCTTGGTGGTCGATGGCTTGCTTGAGCATTAAATGATTATCACAATTTTCATGACACAATCAGCAAAAATGATCGAAATGCATGTCCCAATCAACAATAAAATAATAACTGTAACTGACGGACTTAGAGTCATTTTATTTCAATCCACTGAGGTTAGGTTAAAATGATATAGGTTAAGGAAATAGGAGGTGGATTTGAGTTTCGGATATTAAAATTGTTTAATAAGAAAAAATGAATTCAAAATCAACAGAATTCAAATTACTTATTGAAATTAACCCAGGAGATTCGATAACTTGTTGGTACCGAATGCATTTTCCTTGCAAAGTTGATGCCTGTCAAGTGTGAGGTTCCGATTGTGTGGCTCGTAAGAGTGGGAGATTCTTGATGACGCTAATATGTCTATTACTATTAATTAAACTTCAGCGAGTTTGAATAATCAACTTGATCAATGTGACAGCGAATCAAAATTTATAATCTTCCTACTTTAACTAAATTAATGTAGATATTAATAAAACGATGGGGAGACTAACAATACTAAAGAATGAGAAGAATTTTTTTTTCTCCCACTAATCTATCTAGCTGGAAAACCGTAAGAAAAAACTGATTTTTCAAAAACAAAAGTTACATAACATATGTATCGCGTACACTGGTCACTAAGTAAAATATAATACCTGAGACACAATAGAGAAAATATTATTTTGATGAAATTTCAGAATCCCCAACAGACCCTTCTTTATAAGCCACCTTATTTCGCTTTTTCATGAAAAATTAAATTTATGAAGAAAATGCACTAAAATACTTATTAAAATTCTTTTTTTAAAAAAACTTTTAACAAGATTAGTTGCTAGATCGGCTGAACTTACCACTCAACACGTCACATTTGCACATATATAATGTATTAAACATCGGAGGAGTCGAGATAAATAAAGATATCCTGAGTAAATGGATTGAGATAGACTTCCCAGAGTTACTTCCGACACCCTATAAAGTTTGTTTGTTATTTCAGGTGATCTTTAAAGTGACCGTCATCTAGGCTCAGTTGTGTTCCCGACACCAATCTCTCGACGTCGAGTGAGTGGCCTTCCAGGTTGATCTCGAGATGAAATAATTGGTAGCATCAGTTTGGCACTGTCCGTGGGAATTAGAAGTAAGAAGATCAAGATACTGCCAAGGAGGAACAGATCTCGGGATGTGGAAGAACAGCAAAGCCGTGAACAAGGGGAATCATGGCGAGAGCCTGAGAACTTTGATTGGAATAATAAGTCAATCCAACAGTAGATTAGATATTCATCCTTATTTTATAAGAAATAACAATGATTTTGGTACATTTATTTTATTAAAATCATAACCTTCATATTTAATATAAAAACTTTTCATTGGATTTGAAAGGGTGTTGAGATTAGGAACCAATAGCTTGAATAAAAATTATGAATTGATCAGTAGTCATGGACAATGAGATATAGTTCGGTTTTATAAGAAAATGAATACATTCGTACTCTGTTTTGTCATGATATGCAGGTATTATAATTTGTTATGATATGCTCTCTTGAGAAGCATGATTTTCCAAACTATATATTTACCTTGTGTTTGCACCAATCGTCCTCTATTTGCTAGGCGTTTCCTCTAACGCTCAATCTGCTACTTTGGCGCCTCGATCTGAATATCGAATAAAATTAATGTGGAAGTGTAAATACATAATCGAATTTCCCTTTCAGACCTTACAAAATAGCGTAATTGCAAATTCCGATGACGTTTGATGCGTACAGGGCAAACCAGCTCGTGAAAAGAAAACAAATCGAAACGAAATCAGATCACAAGTTCAAATAATAGTGAAATTGATTTTAATACAAATTGTTCCAAACCAGGTGAGAGATAATTAGAAATGAAACAGTTTGAAACAAAATTTCATTCCCCAAAAGAAAAAGGTCTGAACAGCACGGAAGCGCAGGTCTATTGATTAACACACTGCCCCGATCTGATCCAGCTCGCGACATCCAGCTCCCACTAAACAACATCACATGCATCCAAGAAAACTAGTGAGCCTAGCTAGGGCCTCAGCAAGCACAATTTGGGGCTAACAAATACAAACAGTGCAGGTGCAAAAATACAAACTTATAAAGGAAGCTTCTTTAAAATCATAAACTTTCTTAAATTCTGCAGTTATAAAATAACTCACTGGTCATAAATCACTTTCTGTATGAGATGTGACTCGGAAGCTCTACTTAGGTCATAATTACTTGATCAAGTTCAATGGAACCAGGCTATGTGAACTATGGCCCATAATCATTCATGTTTGGACGGACAACCCGGTGTAAACTGACTGTCTGTTATCTTTGCCACAGGTCATATAAAATTTGAAATAAACTTCCTTTATATAAAATACTCTCATCTGATCTTGATAAGATCGCACACAAAACCGATTCCATGCTTTAAAATCTCCTTCAATTTTAAAACGACACTGGGTGTACTAAAGGTGTTCAAACTGAGGAAACCTGGAGTCAGCTTAGGCCGATATTTGAAGAAAAGGAAATAAATGTTTTGTTGCTGAATTGTTTACTTGAAATTATACAAGCAGGGAAGAGAACTTAATTCGAATAGTAGTCCAGAGTGGACTCAAACTGTAACAGATCGCAAGATTAGAGCAGCTCTGAAGAGGAAAATAGATCACGTACTTAGAATAGCTCAGAAGAGGAAAACAGATCACGTACGTAGAACAACTAAGAAGAACAAACAGATCGCGAGCTCTGGATAGTCAACTCAGCTTAGAATAAACAGACCAGATTAGGATAACTGTATTGTACTGCTATCAGCTCAGAGAAGTTCGAATAGACCAGCTCAACTTATCAGATCAGAACAGAGTCCTGACTAGACCAGCTTTGCCTATCAGCTCAGAACCTCATCCTTAACTACCCAGTACGACATATTCAACGGACACATCCCGAAAACTTTTATTTTATGCTATTTTCATACAACACAGTATTTTGAAAGAAAAACTAACATCAACTTTCATAAAAGCAAATCTTTCTGGCAAACTTGACGATCAAACAACCTTCTGGGAAGCCGAATTCATTTATAAAATCACTTCAGCTTAAACCAAAATAATAAACTCTGAAGAACTCCGAAACTCAAACATGCAAGCTGAAATGAACATAATATGTTTTCATAGGCGAATAGAGTATACTTGCCTCAAAGCTGAACAACGATGGTAATGAATCTTTGAATCCACCTTAAGCCCGATCGAGAAGTTTAAGATAACTAAAAGAAAAGAATTTCGGTTTGTTTCTTGCTTTGGAGAACACTTTACTGCCTCAAATGGTTTTCAATGATAAAATATAGTGTGTAGTAGGTTTTAAAGTACTACATCAGTATGTGGTATATGACTACCGAAATCATTACTTTGAAATAATATTATTATTATTTTTAAAACATTTTAGAAACTCGAACCGTTCTTGGGTTTATTTTTCCGGAAATACTCGTGAACTACCAAAACTTAAAAACAAAGAAATCAGCGCACAAAAATTCTGAAATGTTATATGCAAAAATAACAATTTAATCCTTCAAGACAAATTAAATCACTTGTGGGTATATGGATTTTTCGGATGTTATACTTACTCTCCCTATCCAAATAAGAACAAAGAATAAATTGGGAAGAACATCAAGTTATGGTTTGGGGATGGTGATTATTGAATAACTTAAGACTTTGTCATATTTATGTTTTGTACTTAAATATCATATATTAGTACCATATTTCAATGTTTTGTGCTAGCTTCCATTTGAAAGGATAAATGTGTCATTTATATCAATATTTGTTATGCATGTTTTGGTCATAAAATCATATATAAGAAAACAATCTATACTCAAACATCGTATATAAGTACCATATATTTTGAATTTGTTGTACCAACTTTCATCCCATAAAAAATAGAGCAGAAACATCTATAGTGAAGACTTTGGGCTCTGATGTTTGCCATCGTAATAGTAGATGAGATAGCTCGTGAATTGTTTCATTGCATTGAAATGGGGTCTTGAACTACCGATTGTCGTGGGTGGAGTGGAGGACAATGGTGTATGTTTAATGATCAGATGGAATTTACTAACCATTTCAATGCTACAATTGCTACAATAGACAACGCTCACTTTATTAAGTGAAAACAGAGAACAAGTTTATGTTAGGGACTACAGAAGAAACAAAAAATTCAACGACTGATTCATATTGAATCCATCTATAAACATGATTTTACGTCAAGTGGACACACATTACATAGGTGGTCGTGTGACAGAAACACAACCACTCATTGGTCCTAATTAATACTTCTGCAGTAGATAGCATGTTAATTCGAAGTACACAGAATATCATTCAAAGTGCAATTATTTTGATGGTTGAAATGAAAAGACAATAAAAACCAATTGTCATGACATGAAATAAATTAGTAAATGAAGTAGCATTTAATAGTAAGTTGTTTGGTGCATTTATTTCCAATCTTGACTCTCCTCACTCACCACGCATCGACAACTCTATAAATTGCACTACACTTCTGGCATAGTTTCAACCATTCACTTACTAATAATTCGACCAATATATTATGAGAGAGAATTATATGACGACCGTTCTGCAGAACCGTGCTCTTTCCAAGGTTACATTTTCTTTTCTTTTTTTTTTTTCGTTTTTTTTTTCGAAGAAGATACCAAGGTTACATTTCTGTTATCCAATTAATGTTTAGTACTTACCCAAAAAAATTACTTTATTTTGGCTAAAATTCAAATTTTGTACATAGCACCTGATCTAATTCAAAAGGTTTTATTTCAGAGCACAATTGGACGTGTTTGCAATCACTAATAAAGTGATTACTGACTTTTGATTAAAGAAAAAACAGTTTTCTGTTTCTTAAACTCATATTTTAATATATTAGTCCTTATCTAATTCAAATCAATATGGTGATTTGTCTGCTACAAAAATTATTCTAATAAAAAATTTAATTTTAGAATTATTTATTCATCAGACCATACCTATTCAATTTTCAGTTCTTCACTTTGTTTTCAAACTAGTCATTGGAGCACAAATTGTTAGCAAGTGCTGCTTAAAAGGACCATGCTTTCTCGTTACCAACGAAAGTAAATTTTTTTAAATGAATTTTATCAATTAAGGGCCGTGAATAAAAAAAGTAAAACATAGTATTGATCTATTCAAAATTTAAGATAATTTTCTGCTCAAAACTACTCATTTATCGATGACTTTTTTTAACATGATATCGTGAAGAGATAAATAAATACGAAAAATAATCCCATATTTTCATTTCTTTTTTGGCTTCAAATTTTGATGAAAATGTGATTACTTTTGCAAGTAAGAATATGTAAATGCACTTACTACTTCATATATTATTTACGGAACCGTTTCTTTAAACTGCAGTACATTTTGGAAACAAGTGCATATCCCAGGGAGCATGAACAACTCAAAGAATTAAGAATGGCCACTGTTGACAAATATAATATCGTGTAAGAATATAATCTCCATCCCAAATATATAAGCTGCTATTTATTATTTTCTCTACCTTTTCATCGATCAACCACAATCAATCGTTAAGTTAATTAACTACTTGCTATAAATTTTTTATCCTATTAAAACACTTACTATATATATATAGAACTGGTAAACTTTGTAAAATCTGACTTATCCATTAATTTTTTTAGCCTATGAGAAAACACGCATAAAACTATTTATATGAGACGTCGATTAAATATGCAAAACTATATTAAAAAAAAGTTAAATTCAATAATTATGTTAATAAATTTATAGGAGCATGATGAATGTACCGGCAGACGAGGGATTATTAATATCAATGTTGCTGAAAATTATGAACGCAAAAAAGACTATCGAAATCGGAGTCTTCACAGGCTACTCACTTCTATCGTCTGCATTAGCTCTTCCCGATGATGGAAAAGTAATATAATTTATTTTATTTATTTAGCATATCTCTGTACATCTTATTTACAAAACATGAATATAATATGATATATCATTTGTAGATAGTAGCAATTGATATAGACAGCGAAGCATTTGAGACTGGATTGCCCTTTATCCAGAAGGCAAACGTGGCACACAAAATCCATTACTTTGAATCTGAAGCCGACATAATTCTCAGGCAACTTGTTGCTTATGTAAACTAACTTTGTGTATATATTGTTACGTAAATTTAACATACGTATACAATAAAATCAAGCAGTCATCAGTAACCCAAGTGAAATATGCATACAGGGTGAGAATGAGACATTTGATTTTGCATTTGTGGATGCCGATAAAGTTAACTACAGAACCTATCATGAGGAATTACTGAAGTTGATCAAGGTTGGAGGAGTTATAGCTTACGACAACACCTTGTGGAGTGGAACTGTGGCGATCTCTGATGACATCGAACTGGAGAATCATTTGAGGTCGTGGAGGCAAGAACTCGTGGGATCCGATGAAATGTTAGATGATATAGTGAATTATGTCAAGGCATGCAGACAGCCCGTCATAGAGTTTAATGATTTCTTGATCAAGGATTCTCGTATTGAACTAGTTCTAATCTCTATTGGAGACGGGCTTACTCTATGTAGCGTCTCCAATAGACCGAGAATAGTTTTATAAAATAAATCTACTTCTAAAATGGTTTCTTTTTTCCTTTAGGAAGTTGTGATTCAATAAACGAAATGGTATTACAAATCTAGCCATAACAATTTTTTTCTGTTATCATTAGTTCTCGTTTGTATTAGCTCGTCGTTAGCTTTTGTCCAATTGGGATGATGTTTTTTTATTTGATCATGAAAAAGTCCTGCTGTTCTATATATAATTGATAAATGGGAACTTTTAGAGGATGATTGTGGTCTAAAAATAACTCCCATATCTGAGTGGTATTCAAATATATTGGGAAAAGTCATTTTTTAAAAATAATGTTTGCCAAAGTTACTTGGTTAAGTACCTCATAGATGGTTCGTTTAATTCCAAAACAAATATTGGGATTACAGAAGATTTAGCGATACAGTTCATTTATGTATCCTGAAAACAGCAACTCATCATGGAATATTTTCACCTATAAATATTGATACACAACTAGCAGAGTTGCGAGTAATGGTGCACCAACTCGGAAAATATTTTTTTATTGAAATTACCGAATTCTAGCCGAACTACACATTCACATATAAACTATACCTCTGACATGTCGTCATCAGTCCTGTGATTCCGGGGATTTGCGCAGCCGAAAACATTCTTGGACATTAACCTTTGTATATATGCAAATGCAACACAGCTAAAAGAAGAAAACAATTTTTTTTTTCCAAAAAGTAAATAATTTAATATGATATTTAACAAAAATAATAATTAGGCTAAGAAATTAATACAAACATGTATGAGTAACCTTACTTTTAAGACAATTTATGATCTGTCAAATAGATTATTTTGACTTCTTATAGATCTTTTTAAAAAATTTTACCAAAACAAATAGTGAGATCTCTCGGGAACAGTCTCTAAGACACATAAAAGTACCCATATAAAGTACTGGTAGTGATGGATGTGGTTTTTTTGGATAATTGATCATATTAAAATTATTTCGGATTGATTATTAGTATATGGAGAAAACAAATGGGCTTGAAGTATTAAATATCTGGACCCCGAAAATATGAATCATGACGAGGGTTTCGAGTTGGGATATCTTGTTCTACTCTTGGCCAATAGTTAGTATATAACTTAAATTCTTCCTATCTTATCTACAGTAACTTCAGATCAGCACGGCTCTAAGTTGATACTCAGTTCGAGACATCTTGTTCTACTCTAAGCTGACACTGAATCAACACACGCTACACAACATCAGCTCAGCGCTACTAAAACAGCACGGAGTACCTGATCAGCTTTTGAGCTACTCAAATGGCATGGGGCTATCAACTCGCACCCGAGCTGCTCCCCTCAGTTTAGCGCTTACTCACAAGCACAGTGTCTCCAGATCAGCTCGCGTCCGACCTGATCCGCTCTAAAATCGATAAATCCAACTTAATTTCCAGAACCTCACAGCATTCGTACCTTATAGTGACACGACAAAATGTCAATAAGTCTAAGACGACATCAGAAAGAAAATACTTTTCGGAGATGTCGCTAGAACTTTATTGTGACTATATGTTGAATATAAAGGCACTTATCTGTGTCATTAAAAATATTTATTTTTTGTATTGATAACTCGGCTGATTTGCAAAAATCATTTTAAAGCATAAAAATTTTGAAAGAGTTTATTTGTCCCCTCAAATGTTGTGTTGATTCTTTTCGATCCTAACAATAGATATATGTTAGGAATTTAAGATCGGATCAAATCATGTAGGAGGACAAAATGGAACAGAGACGGTACGCATTTAAAAGCAACAACATTTTAAAGCAACGAGACAGCACGCACTGCCAAACCATGATCTGAATAAGAAATGAGTTGCAATAACTCCGGTTCTTGAAAACTAAGAAATGAGTCCTTCAAAGATGGAAAGAAGACCAACTAGCCAGTAGAACAAATCATTTGAAGATCGATGGAGCCGGAGATCCTTATATAAAGAGCGTTGAACAGAAGCTATATAACGTTACAACTTTTAGGAAAGAAAGTTACTGTGATTGCAAAAGAGACAACCTTTACGCGAAAAGATATTGTTGCTATCACTGTTACGTTACACAAATTATATCGCGCACAAAAGTTTATTGTTCATCATCTTCTTCGTTACAACCTTGCTATCAAAAGCATTATATTCATTCTTTTGAGTTGTAACCACTCTGTAGCTTTGTGTATTCAAGTGTAAATCATAAACAGAGTGTATAGAGCGTGTGTAAGCTGAAACAGCTTAGAGAAAACCATTGTATTTTGCAGAACATATCGCAAATATGTTTTCTGTCGTATAGTGTTAGGAATTCTTGCAGCTTGCGGGCTGTCGGATCGAGTTAGAGCAAGAGCTGCTGTAGTCAAATGTTCTAGTGGAATCTTTCGTGTACAAGGAAGAAGGGAGACGTAAGAGTTTAAACTCCGAACTTCCATAAACAAACTCTCGACTCTCTCTACTTTATTGCATTCAATTTTTACTATTACTGATTTCAGTTTTTATATATCTGTTCGCTGTACAATCGAGTTCTTTCTGCACAAATCTTTGTTACTCGAGAGAAGAGCGCTGAGATCCTCCAAGCTGGTAACTCAATTTCGAGGTTAGTCGAAGGCTTGTAAAATCCTTTTAAAGAAGTTTTTGTGAAAAATTGTGAAGGAGTTCATTCACCCCAATAATAATAATAATAATAATTATTATTATTATTATTATTGTTATTCATATTTTATATTATAGAGTATTACTGTTATTATAATTACTATTATTGTGGACGGAGCACACAAACCAATACAAGTCAGTGAACACAGGAAGGCTGATCTTGTGGACTGTAATTGCCCCCTAAACTGCTCCTTTATTGGTTAATAAGAGTGGTGGGTTTTCCCCAAAAAGAAGTTGTTATTTTTAAATTATTGACATAATATTAACATACAACAAAGAAACAGAACTTAAACATTGATTCTATTATTTTTCTATCCATTTAATTGACTTATTGAGAGTGTTCACCGATTTCTCGTATAATTTTATAAAATTTATGTATATTTCGTCATAACTATATATTTTCTTATTTTCATTTGTAAATGCCCTTGGATTTTTAGTAGAATAACAATGTATTCTCTTTCATGAATTGATATTGATATTTTGAAGAGTATGCTCGTTCCTTGAAAATTGGTACGAACGAAAAAATTATTAAACTTCTAATTTATAAATTCATTATCCTGAATTACATATTTCAATAAAAAATTGTTTAGGATCTTTTTTAGAATTGAATCTTTTTATAATTATATATCATATTAAGTATCATTATCATAATAATTACACACTGAATAATTTCTATATCTAACTCTTCCTAGGTCTCCGGTGAGATGGTCTCACGGGTTTATATCTATCAGACGGTTCTATCAAGTCCATGTCGTAATAATTTTAACATGAAAATTATTATTTTTAACATAAAAAATAATACTTTCTAATAGGTTAGATCAATTTCGAAAAAACTTAGATCACACCTATATATGTTATTAAAAGTAATAATTCTAACATAAACGTAGTATAACTCATGAGACAGTCACGTACGGATATCTGTAAATATTTAGTGTGCGGCCCTAAATTTATCTAGCCCCCAGAAATATTTTTTGTAACGTTTCATGGGTCCCTAATTTAATGCATTTTCCTTGCAAAAGTTTATGCTTGTGAGGGTTTCTATGGCGTTGAAATGACTCGGTTTGCGTATCGGCACGACTCCCATCCCAATTCTTTCTTTAATTTGTAACCTTTAATGCTTGAACCTAATAAATAAGAATGAAAGAAATATCATTAATTAAAATAAATCAGTAAATGAAAGTGAGGTGTTTGGTGCTCTAACTCCAGTTTTGACCTCCAGTTTATTTTATAACGTTTATGTCTGTTTATATTGAAAGTAGACCCACCATATTTAAAATAGCTACTATAACATTTAATTCTATGTATACAAGAAGATCATGCAAATGCAATTATCGTGATGGTTAAAATGAAAATATGACAAAAAAATTTCATAAAATCAAATAAATAATTCAATAAATGAACTAATAGCCAATTGTTTGGTGTCATGTAATTCCAATTTTGATTATCAGTCTCCAGGCATCGGCTACACTATGAATTGGGCTACCCTTTTGGCAAAGTTTCATTCATTCACATAAATAATAATTCAAACAATGAGAGACAAATATATTGCAACCATTCTGCAGAGCCATGCTCTTTCCAAGGTTACATTTCTATTATCTGATTCAATGCTTTACCAAATTTAATATAGTTATACTTGTCGGCTAAAATTCAACTTTTACTTAGATATTAGATAAGGTTTCCGTATAGAAATCGATCTGATCCATATATATAGTAAAAAGTAATATTTTTGTATAAAAAAAATAATCTTTCATGGGCTTGGTAGGGTCGGGGTTCCATTTAAAAAATTGACATATGAGAGTATTTCAAAGGAGTTTTAATGTTTTAGAAATAGCTCTTCTTCTAAAGTTTTTATTCCAAATATTAGAAGGCTCATCTTTGGTGGCAGGGCTTAAGCTAGGTTTAGAGAGATTGTTGTTCTCAACAAAAGAGATGTTAATTACATCTTTAAAATAATTTTTCTGCTTAAATTTCTCATCATGCATGACTTTACCACACATGATGTCATAAAGAGATAAAATAACACTTATAAAAAAGTTTCCATTTTTCTGGGGAGAAAATCTTCTACAATATTTCGATACCATTGTCACATATCGAGTTTTTATTCTTGTGAATAATGATGCACTTGGAAAATAAATTTATATTAGTACGCATGACGACCAATTATTAATGTCTAATGGAATATTGAATGAAATATTGTAGAAGATTTTCTCCCTTTTTTTTACTTCTTAATTGGTTTCAAAATTAGAATAAATGCTGTAATTAGTTTTGCAAGTTAATCATAGTAATTAATTTAGTACTTCGTAAATAACCATTTCTTAAAACTGCACTACATTTTGGAAACAAGTGCATATCCCAGGGAGCATGAACACTCAAAGAAATAAGAATGGCCACTGCTGAGAAATATAATATCATGTAAGTATATAACTGGGGGGCCATATATGATATATCCCAAGAAGGAGTGATTGCAGTAATAACTGGGGGGCCATATATGATATATCCCAAGAAGGAGTGATTGCAGTAATAACTGGGGGGCCAGCATGCGGCGACTTAAGTAACGCCAGGAAAGCCCTTATACGGGCTGCGAGGGGAGGCAATGCGACTAACATGCACATCCCCGATCGAGTATTTGAAATAGGAACAACTCAAGTTGACATATCCTTTAGCAACAGAGATTTGGAGACCCCGCGTGACCCTCATAATGACGTGCTAGTCATCTCTGCCACAATTTCTAACTTCTGGGTTAAGAAATTTCTAGTGGATTCAGGAGCTCGGCAGACATACTATTCTATGAGGCTTTTGCTAAGCTATGGAAGCAACGCCCATTTAACGTAGGTGAATACGCCACTGGTCGGTTTCTCGGGCGCAGTAGTGGAGGCCTTATGGGAGATCGTTTTTTCTGTCTCTCTGGGCTCACATCCCCAAAGGTCTACTAGAATGATCAGATTCTTGGTTGTCAACTCTCCGTCAGCGTATAATGTGATATTGGGACGACCAAGTCTCAGTGCATTCCAAGCAATAGCATCAACTTACCACATGAAACTAAAGTTCCCGACCCCAAGCGGACTAGGGGAAGCCATCGGTGATAGCCGTCTTGCGAGAGAATGTCATGCGAGTACCTTGCGAAGGCCGGCCGAGAACAAAAAAAGACTGAGCCCAAGTGAGACCTCGTCAGTACACATGAACAGCAAAAGGGGGAAAGCTCCACCCGACGAAGATGTTCACATGGTAGAGGGGGAACACGTGGACAAAGAGAGAATAATAGCAACTGAAACCCTTAAGCGCATCGTACCTTCAGCTGATCCAATGAAAACCCTCAAAATCGGGACGGAACTGCATCCACCTCTGCCTGGATGCTGCACATAGACAGATCATCAACATCAACAGGGAGTGGAGCGGGAATCCTATTGGAGAGCCCGCAAGGATATAAGATTCGATACGCTATCAAGTTCCTTTTTGCTGCGTCAAATAACGAGGCTGAGTATGAAGCCCTCGTCACAGGCATTAAATTGTCCTTGTCAGCGGAGCACAAAAATTGGTGATACATAGTGACTCTCAACTTGTGGTCAATCAAATTCGTGGAGATTATGAAGCAAAAGAAGAGAATATGATGAGATACTTGACTCAGGTAAATGAGTTACTCGCCCGCCTAGAGAGTTATGAGATAAAGCAGATACCTCGGATAGAGAACGAAGAAGCGGATTATCTAGCCAAGCTGGCTAGCTCACTAGCCAATATCGATAGTCGAAAAATAACATTTCTAAGTATTGATAGAAAACAGAATGAAGAAAGTCACCAGAATATCTTCTGCACCCAAGAGGAGCCAAGCTGGAAGGATGATATCATTAACTATCTCAAGCATGGGACCCTCCCAACTGATCGGGCTGAGGCACGGAAACTCAGAATGCGAGCAGCACGTTTCACCATCATCGAAGGGGAGTTATACAAAAGATGTTACTCGTAACCATATCTAAAGTGCTTAAATCCATCAAATGCGGAATATGTACTCCGTGAAATTCATGAAGGGATTTGTGGGAATCATTCTGGGGCAGATCATTGGCTGGTAAAACACTGCGACAAGGCTACTTTTGGCCTACTATGAAACACGATGCTGTGGAGCTAGCAAAGCATTGTCGTGCATGTCAAGAGCACGCAAACTTGCATCATCAGCCTGCAACACTTTTACAACCGTTAGCAACACCCTTACCCTTCGCCCAGTGGGGAATGGACTTAGTAGGTCCATTTCCTCAAGCCACTGGGCAAAGAAAATTTCTGATTGCCGCCGTGGATTATTTTACTAAATGGGTGGAAGCAGAATCGTTGGCTAAAATATCCGAAAGAGAAGTGATAAAGTTTCTGTGGCAAAATATAGTGTGTCGATTTGGAATCCCCCAAGCCCTAATTTCGGATAATGGCACACAATTCTCAGGGTCAAAGGTAAAGGAATGGTGCAGACAGCTGTCGATCAAACAGTTCTTCACTTCGGTGGGGAATCCCCAAGCCAACGACCAAACAGAGGTCACTAATCGTACTCATGTACACCATCTCAAGGTCCTCCTAGGCAACGCCAATAGTGTGTCGATTTGGAATCCCCCAAGCCCTAATTTCGGATAATGGCACACAATTCTCAGGGTCAAAGGTAAAGGAATGGTGCAGACAGCTGTCGATCAAACAGTTCTTCACTTCGGTGGGGAATCCCCAAGCCAACGACCAAACAGAGGTCACTAATCGTACTCATGTACACCATCTCAAGGTCCTCCTAGGCAACGCCAAGGGGAAGTGGGTAGACGAATTGTCGAGTGTATTGTGGGCATATCGAACCACCCCACGAACGTTAACCGGAGAATCTCCATTCAACCTGGCATATGGGACTGAAGCCGTGACGCCCGCAGAGATTGGAGAACAATCATGGAGAGTGAAACAATATGCCCCATCCACGAATGATCAAGCACTCCGAATTTCTTTGGATCTCATAGACGAGTTGCGGGATGAAGTATCAACTCGAGTTGAAAGATACCGGAACTGTATGGCTCGTGCATACAATGATAGAGTCAAACCAAGGAACTTTCAAGTAGGAGACCTGGTCCTAAGGAGAGCAGACATCTTGAAGCCGGTGGCCAAACTTGATCCAAAATGGGAAGGTCCCTACAAAGTCGTAGAGATTGTCAAAGTAGGAACTTATCGCCTCCAAAACGTTGATGGTAAGATATTACCAAGGCCATGGGACATGGCCAACTTGAAGAAATTTTATGCATAGAGCGACAATAGAAGTACAACAGCACTTCAATTTTTCTCTTGTCTTTTTGCATGCGTTTTCGTGTATTTTATCAAGTTTCATCAATAAAATCCGTAAATTTTCCTCAGAGATTTTCTCTTTCAGCATACGCATATAATACAACGTTTCCACATAAAGGAAGCTCTCCACGTTTAAACGTAAACGACCCAAGCTGTCGCGAAAGGCAACCCGAATGTAAGAGGCCTGGCCAGCCCCATCGGAGCAAAATAGCCAGTGACTCTGTAAGAGGTCAGAACGAATAAGTCTCGGGATACTCCGTCACATATAAAGTGAGTTTAGGATTCCCCATGAGACAAAAATATTGGGAGTCTAATCCGCTCCCAAGTAACCTATTTGGAGCATTATGTTATCATTGGCAAGAGATCGCAACTTATTTTGATAGACAACAATAACAAACATCGTACGAGAGCAACAATATTATTTATTCATTGAGTAAATAAACGAATGTCAGCACTAAAAATAACAATGAATCCAAGAAAAAACAACCCTATGTACCATATTCCTGAAACTATAATAGAATAAACAAGAAAACTTTATGATAGCTGAAAGCCTTTCGAGGACCCGTCAAATGGGATTCTGGCGAAAAGTCTCTATCATCTCATCATCATCCATATCGCCCAATATTTCATCAAGGGTACCGAGAAGCTCTTCATTATTTTAGTCTCCAGGCTCCGGGACACTAGAATCTATCATTCTCACTATATCCTCAGACACTATCTTCGTCTCTTGCAATTGACGCCGACATTCAACCACTACTTGATCATGAATGGTCAAAGCCTGCTGAAGTACGTCATCTCTGAATGCCGACGAGGTTCGATACCCTTCGATCGCTTTCTCCCCAGTACTCATCAACAGAGTCTTCCCTCTAGCTGAATTGAGAAAGTGCTCACCTGTCGTTAGCTCCACGGAATATTTTTCCTCAAGTTGTTGCAACTCCTGCCGCAGTACATCGAAACTTTTCGACTTCTCATCCAGCTCCACACGCAAGGCATTAGAACTCTTAGACTTCTCGTCAGACTCCTTTTGCTTCTTCAATAACTCCTCACGAACCATAGTTATTTCCTAATGGAGTTTACTTTCACTATTTCGGGACCTCTCTTCCCGGAGCTGAAAAGCGCTAGCCAATGAGAGGACCTGCAAACATATCACGAGCAACACATGTCTCATTCAAAGCGAAACAATCGGGATTGGGTCATAACATAGCAACGACATATTAACATACCTGGCAAGCATTCCAGGCAAGGGCATGGGTCAGCGACTCGGTTGGTTGTGATAAGAGATGAAGTACGTCGTGATCTCCAATAAGAGTTTTTCCCATGTTCCAACCCAAATCTGGGTCGCTCAGATCCCAGAACGAGCCAGCCCTATCCCGACGATTCCCTTCCATGAAAAGATGACCGCCTCCCTAAACATTATGAGGCGCCCCGTTCTCCACCTCCCGACCTCTCTTCAAGTTTTTCTGAGCATCATCGTCACCCGACTGCCGGGGAACACCGCCAGATGTTGGTCCCAAGTATTTTCTTCTATCGTTCGTACTCTTACCAACCGTAGCGTGATATTGCCGTGGCTGAGGAGAGCTACGTCTATCACTCGATCGAGGTGATCCCGTCCTTCGGGGAGCATCACGCGAGTCGGGCACCACACGTTTCCTCGGCGGCCTGACACAAGGAGCCATCACCGGACGACGACCTGCTCCATTCTGAAGAGCTCGAACTTTGTTAGGACCAGTTTTGAGAGAGATAGCAGGCGCTGCTTATTAGAAAATTTTGCGCGCTGCTACTAAATAGGAGGTGCAATACCTCTGGTTCTTGAACATTGAAAAATATAGAGCACCGGAGACAGATCTGGTATGTTAATAAAACATGCGGAAAATACCAGAACTGAATCCTATATTTTAAAACAACACAAACAGATTTATGTGCAACATAAATCTGTTCGAGACTTACTGTGTGTGTGTGCTAACTGTGTATGAGTGAATGCTGAATATAAATGCAAGTGCTGAAAGCTTAAAGAATACAATACTCCATCGATTTGTTTCTGGAAGTTCGGACCTCAATGTCCTACGTCTCCCCTTCTTCCACCTCAGAAGGTTCCACTAGAAGATTTGATCTATACAACGTGTACAGACCCGATCCTGCAACCAGCAGCTACGAGAACTCCTAGAAACTACAGCCCTTGGGTGTTCACTCAGAACTTGTTTAACGTCTCTGTTCAAAGACTACATACACAGAGTTTAACGTCATCGTGCTTGGACGGTAACTGATTGTGAATTGGTTTTGAGATTCATTCACTAATGAATGTGAATGAATCTCTGTGTGTGAGATTTTTACAATGAAACGCTCAACTCTCTGTTTCTCTATTTCTCACACACTAGGGAAGTGCTCTACAAAAGCTAATTCTAGCTCAGCTTCCAACTCCAATAAGCTCCTCTACGAATGATAGTTGACAGCTTCGCTTCTGATTCATTTTCCCTTTGATTGTTGTCTCATTTTGATTTTTCTTTTTTGTGCAACAACAACTCTCACAACAACTCTCTCGGCCTCTGCACTACTCTTCAATGGCGTTTTTTTCGTATATAAGCCTTTGTTTGAATTAAATCCGTTGGACACAAATTCTTCCCGTTCAAATGTGTTCTTTAAAGTACCGACAAGGATTGTCCTTTGTGTCCTTTATTTTGCAGGACTTTTTTGCGTCTTCAACATTTGAATTAAGCTCAGCAGTTGACATCCAGCTTTAGTGAATCTCATAATGTAATTTGTCAACTGCTTCGCTACTGGTTTTCGTATATAAGCCTTTGTTTGAATTAAATCCGTTGGACACAAATTCTTCCCGTTCAAATGTGTTCTTTAAAGTACCGACAAGGATTGTCCTTTGTGTCCTTTATTTTGCAGGACTTTTTGTCGTCTTCAACATTTGAATTAAGCTCAGCAGTTGACATCCAGCTTTAGTGAATCTCATAATGTAATTTGTCAACTGCTTCGCTACTGGTCGAATCACCAACTGCTGCGACTGGTTATTTCCTCTGTTTCTTTGCGTTGGATTCTTTGTCGACTGGTTTGCAAATCTTCACTACGTCTGCTTTTCCTGCGTCTGGATTTCCTGTGACTGGATATGCAAAACACTGTAGCCTGCGAATGGGTGCACTGTAGCTTGCGACTGGGTGCACTGTAGCTTGCGACTGGTACATCATCTTGCGACTGGATTACCCAACGACTGGTTACATCAAACGCTGTCGTTTTGACTTATTCAAACGACATCGTTTGCTATGCATCCTCGACTGGTTAAATATAACGCTGTAGCTCTCGTCTGGATGTACTGTAGCTTCCTGCTGGTTATTTCCATCGCAAAGAGCATCTGCTGAATCTTAGCGCGAAGGCAAAACGCTGTTGTATCTATTTATCCAAACGACATCGTTTTTCTATCGCTAATTCCAAGTACCAACTGCTGGTTGCACTGTAGCTCTCTGCTGATTGTGATGACATCACTGCTGATGTCATCATCACTGATCCAGCTCTTGCGCTTCTTGTCAACTGCTGATTGTGATGACATCACTGCTGATGTCATCATCGCTGAATCCAGATCTTGCGCTACTGATTCCAGACTTCTACTGTTCATCTTCTTCTTCGACATATCTCAAGCAGACTTCATAGTTTCTGTTCCAGCTGGTTCACGCTCTCTTAGCAATTATCACATCTGCTGGTCTAATTTGGCCTCCGCCTGATTACGAACAACTGACTCAACTTTGGACGTCTCCATTGCTAATCCAGCTGCCGTCTAAGTGATGAATCAAACCAGCTGTGAACTTTATCTTTTACCATCGACTGGACAAACTTCTACTTCTCATCTTCTTTGCGCAATATACTTTTTCCTGTTGATATCTGCACACTTCGTAGATTTGTTAGAAACACAATAATAAGTTTTGTGTAATTCAAAATTCAATCTGGATCTGTTGACACAGATCCGTCAAACTTCAGCCAGATCTATTTTCTTTCCTGGATTATCAAAGAATAGTCAGATACCAGTCCAAAACAACAAGTAAGACTGAGTATATAAATAAATAGGATAAATATGACAACATGGAATATCCACAAACGACATAGACATTGGAAAGAAGGAAAAATATCTGTGCGAAAGGTAATTCTTAGCATGTAAACTATCAGGAGGAATTAGAAGCGTAGGATCAATTGTCTCATCAAAAAGCCCTAGGGACCCGCATTCAAGTTGTAACGCGTGGTGCGTTCCCCCAATTTTGATTTTACTAAGTCCGGAGCTCCACGTAGTGGGCACCCCCCACCAACGGTCTCGAACATACAAAAAGTTTGACTTCCAGCTGCCTCTAGGAGAACGGATGCGGGACAAGAACTTACAATCAATCTAGGTTGAAAATAATATATGAACCTGGACCCGTACTGTAACGTCCCAAAATCCATAGGACCTCATTTATATATTTTATTGATTTCATGGGCCAAATTGACAATTTTAAATGTTATGTATCTGCTGATTTATTGAGGTTAGCAGGTAAGATGCGCTGCGGCTGGTACCAGCAGACGACTTCGAAGAGTGATGCACGAGCTGGTAAATCGATTGAAATATGTTTTAAGGAGGTGAAATGATTTCTTTTGGAAAAGGTTTGGTACTTTACAAATTTAAAATGATATGAAGGTAATTTTACTAAACTTCAGAAGTGTGTCATGCTTGATTTCACAAGTAGCTTGCCACTAATCCCTTTCATATAAAAACCTGTTTTCAAAGTAAGATTTTCATCATTTTCAAAGAAAAGTTTTAAAGTGTTCTTCAAAATATTTCCAGAAGAGTTCGTGCGTTGCTCAAAGGGAGGATTTCTGCAGGAATTAGCTGTTGTCGCAAAGCTTTATTTAAGGCAAGTAAAAGCTGATCCTTTGCTACACCATTTGAAGTATATATTGTTGTTTTATGGATCTGCTTGCCTGAATGTTAAGATATGTTTAAAGTTCATGTTTGAAATGATTTAGACATGAAAAGGAAAGAAAGATGGGTTCGAAAATGATGTTTTGATGATTATGATGCTTCCAAAACGTTTTCCAGAAAGTTACGAATGTTTTAAATGTACTGAGGATTCGAATTTATTTCCAGAATGTCATGAATGTTTTCTCGCAGTAGCTGTAATATCAGAATTTGATAACTGTGTAATAGGTAGTTGCTGGTTGAATCATTATAAAGTATGGATTGATAGGCAACGGCTGATGGCATAGTTGTTGTCTTGATGTTACAAATGTCGAGTTATGTTTTAGCAGCTGTATCTCCTTGTTATGATTCAGCAGCTGCATTGTTATAATGTTTACGAATGTTCTTCCTTTGCTGTAATGTTGGGATTTGATGATTGTGTAATCGGTAGTTGCTAGTTGAATCAGTATAAAGTCTGGTTTAATAGGCGACTGCTGGTAGCGTGACCATTGTTTTGATATTACAAGTGTTTTCGTAAATTCCAGCAGATGCACTGTTCATCAGCAGGCGCATCTTTCCTTGTTAAAATCAGCAGTTTCACTTCTTTTGTTAGAATTCAGCAGTTGCGTTGTTTTCATAAAATCAACAGATGCACTGTTCACCAGCAGATGCATTCCATTGAGATAGTTCAGCAGTTGCTTTATTCGTTTCTAAGTACTGTTCATTTCAGCTGGTATTAGTCTTGCGACTGATACTATTTATTTATATATGCGTGTTAGCGCTTTTCCTTGCGACTGATTGATGCGCTAACGACGTCGTTTCTTTAAGTTATAAAATATCAGCAGATAGTCTTGTCATCCTACCTGCTATTTACTTCAACGACATCGTTTCATTTAATACGATTGTCTTAGTAAGATATCTTGCAGCTGGTTTCTGTTTATTCCAACTGGTTCATTTTAGCTATATTTGCGAACACCAGAGATCTGTTTTGGTTTCATAAGTGCTGTTCCATTTTCTTGCGACTGGTTTTCTTTTCACCAGTTCCCTTTCAACGATATGTTTCCAAAGTCGAATTCGATTCTCAGTAAAGTTTTAAAATGGGAAGCAAATGTTTAAAATGATGGAACCCGATGATTTACAGAAATGTTTTACGAAAGGATGTAATGGAACAAAGTTTATTTTAAGATTATGGCATAGATAGTTGACGGTCACCAACGAGAAGGGTGAGCAGTTGTCTATATGTCGGCTGCCCTTTCATAATGAGCTATATGCTAAAACTGATATCGGGAGTCATTTGATTAAGTGCATAACGGATCATGAGGAGCTTATATGCCATAGTCTAAAGAAAAAGAATTAATGTTAGAGCTGGGCTATTATCCCCTGTCTCTAAGATTACGAACGAATTGTTTACGAAATGGTTATGAATGTTCAGATGTCTGCCTGCGTTTTATGAAATTTTTATTACTCAGGTTTTACTTGCTGAGCCTTTAGGCTCACTAGCTTTTAAAATGGTGCAGGTGCGACAACTGATGGAGGAACAGCAGGTGAAACTTGAAACCAGCAGCTGGGTGTTGTGTTTATCCAAGGCCTACGTTTTCCGTGTCTTAGTTGTATCATTTTGATTAGATTGTACTGTATTAGATCAGTAGCAACGATTGTATATTTACATCGAATATCAGTTGTTCTAAATCGCAATTGCAATTATCAATGAAAACTGTTTTCCGCAAATGTTTTTAGCAGTTAGCGTGCAATTAGATACCTGCTGGTCTTCGAAATTGTCTCGTGTTTTGTTTCTTTTTAGTTATAAGAAATACAGCTTATAACAACTTACCTTTTTGCCTTCTTTTATTCGAAAATTTTTATTTACCCCAATTTTTCGTGGCCCCGTTGGGTTCGGGCGTCACAACATGGTATCAGAGCAACGTTCCTGAGATAAACACACGCACCATCAGCTGGATCAAAGTTCATCGTCTGTCTTCTAAGTTGTGAGTTTATTTTCAGAGCATTGTCTTTAAATTATTTAGCATGTTCTGATATATGTATGTGGTGGATTACGGGCTGTAGAATATAAGATGTCAGGAAGAGGACGAGGAAGAACTAGAAGCAGTATTCCTCTAGAAGAAACTGAGAGTGGTAATAATGCTAATATCACACAACTGTTAAGAATGCTGATAGAACAGAATAACAACAGAGGCAATGGCCAATCTTCCAGCAGCAGGGGACCAAGTAACGATGACCCCCAAGAGAAATTCAGGCGCCAGAAGTTTAACCGTACAGGAGTATGTACGGAAGTTTGAAAGAGGGTGCTATTTTGTGCCATTAATAGGAAGTGACCCAAAAGAGAAATTGAGTCACTTCATAGAAGGGTTGAAGCCAATGTTCAAGATGAATGTTAGGCTGTCAGTGCCAAGAACTTACAGGGAAGCAGTGGATAGAGCCCTGCAAATCGAAAGAGATTGGAAGGATCTTGATGAAGAAAGGCAGCAAAAGAGACAAGCCTTTCAGCAGAAGGACCCGAGGCCATTCAAGAAACAGAACAAGAACCAGCAGAGGCCTCAGGAGCAAAAGCCTCTACAGATTCAACCTATAAGCTCTGTTCCTGCTGGTAATGATAGAAAAGAATGTCCTAAATGCCATAAGCATCATTTGGGGCAATGCAGACTTGGACCATTATGAATTTTTGGTTATGCCCTTTGGACTTACAAATGCTCCATCAGCTTTTATGGATTTAATGAATAGGGTCTTTCAACCATTTTTGGACCAGTTTGTAGTTGTATTCATTGATGATATCTTAGTGTATTCTAAGACCAGAAGTGAGCATGTCCAGCATTTAAGAATCGTACTCCAGATTTTGAAAGATAAGCAGTTGTTTGCTAAATTTAGCAAATGTGATTTCTGGATGGAGAAAGTATCGTTCCTAGGCCATATAATCTCTAGGTATGGAATAGAAGTCGACCCTGCTAAAGTTGAAGCGGTACGCGACTGGCCAGCACCAAAGAATGTTGCAGAAATAAGGAGTTTCTTGGGTTTAGCTGGATATTATCGACGATTTATCCAAGGATTTTCTAAGATTGCTGTTCCTCTGACTACGTTAACAAGGAAGCAAGTGAAGTATAACTGGACAGAAGAGTGTCAAAACAGTTTTGACAAATTGAAGCAAGCGCTGATTGAAGCACCTGTATTGACGATGCCAACTGATCAAGGAAAATTTGTAATTTATACCGATGCTTCTAAGTTGGGACTAGGAGCTGTGTTGATGCAGGATCGTAAAGTAATATCATACGCATCTAGACAGCTGAAGGATCATGAGAAGAATTACCCAACACATGATTTAGAACTAGCAGCTGTTGTCTTTGCCCTTAAGATATGGAGGCATTACCTCTATGGGGAGAAGTGTGAGATCTTTACAGATCACAAAAGTTTGAAGTACTTCTTTACCCAGAAAGAATTGAATATGAGGCAGAGGCGATGGTTGGAGTTGGTTAAAGATTATGATTGCACGATCAGCTATCACCCAGGAAAAGCAAATGTGGTAGCTGATGCTCTAAGCAGAAAATCAGCAGGATTAGCACAATTGACTGTCCAGCAGCCGTTAGCAGATGAAATTGAAAGGTTTGGACTTGAAATAGTAACCAGCAGCAGCAATGCCATGATGTTAGCAGACCTCTCCATAAGATCTAATTTGATGAATCAAATTCGAGAGGGTCAGCAGCAGGACCAGCAGTTGAAGAAATGGGTCCAGCAGGATAAAGAAAGAGGCAGCAGTCTCTATTGTTCAGAAGATGGAGTTGTGAGGTATTTGGGCAGAATCTGGGTACCCCAAGTAGATGATTTAAGAACTGAACTTTTGAAAGAAGCTCATACAGCTCCATATTCAGTACATCCAGGAAGTACGAAAATGTACAAGGACCTCCAGCAGTTGTATTGGTGGCCAGGAATGAAGAGGGATGTTGCTAGATTTGTAGCTGAATGTTTAACATGTCAGCTGGTGAAGGCTGAACAATACAATGGTCCAACCAGTCGGAGCGAGAAGCAACTTGGGAAACAGAAGCTGATATGCTAAGTCTTTACCCATATTTATTTGGAACGTAATTTCAAGGACGAAATTTAAATAAGGAGGGTAGAGTTGTAACGCCCCAAAATCCATAGGACCACATTTATATATTTTATTGATTTCATGGGCCAAATTGGCAATTTTAAATGTTTTGTGTCTGCTGATTTATTGAGGTTAGCAGGTAATATGCGCTGCGGCTGGTACCAGCAGATGACTCCGAAGAGTGATGCACGAGCTGGTTCTAAATCGATTGAAAAATGTTTTAAGGAGGTGAAATGACTTCTTTTGGAAAAGGTTTGGTACTATACAAATTTAAAATGATATGAAGGGAATTTTACTAAACTTCAGAAGTGTGTCATGCTTGATTTCACAAGTAGCTTGCTCCTAATCCCTTTCATATAAAAACCTGTTTTCAAAGTAAGATTTTCATCATTTGCAAAGAAAAGTTTTAAAGTGTTCTTCAAAATATTTCCAGAAGAGTTCGTGCGTTGCTCAAAGGGAGGATTTCTGCAGGAATTAGCTGTTGTCGCAAAGCTTTGTTTAAGGCAAGTAAAAGCTGATCCTTTGCTACACCATTTGAAGTATATATTGTTGTTTTATGGATCTGCTTGCCTGAATGTTAAGATATGTTTAAAGTTCATGTTTGAAATGATTTAGACATGAAAAGGAAAGAAAGATGGGTTCGAAAAAATGACGTTTTGATGATTATGATGCTTCCAAAACGTTTTCCAGAAAGTTATTAATGTTTTAAATGTACTGAGGATTCGAATTTATTTCCAGAATGTCATGAATGTTTTCTCGCAGTAGCTGTAATATCAGAATTTGATAACTGTGTAATCGGTAGTTGCTGGTTGAATCATTATAAAGTATGGATTGATAGGCAACGGCTGATGGCATAGTTGTTGTTTTGATGTTACAAATGTCGAGCTATGTTTCAGCAGCTGCATCTCCTTGATTAAGATTCAGCAGCTGCATTGTTATAATGTTTACGAATGTTCTTCTTATTACTCAGGTTTTACTTGCTGAGCCTTTAGGCTCACTAGCTTTTAAAATGGTTCAGGTGCGACAACTGATGGAGGAACAGCAGGTGAAACTTGAAACCAGCAGCTGGGTGTTGTGTTTATCCAAGGCCTACGTTTTCCGTGTCTTAGTTGTATCATTTTGATTAGATTGTACTGTATTAGATCAGTAGCAACGATTGTATATTTACATCGAATATCAGTTGTTGTAAATCGCAATTGCAATTATCAATGAAAACTGTTTTCCGCAAATGTCTTTAGCAGTTAGCGCGCAAATTAGATACCTGCTGGTCTTCGAAATTGTCTCGTGTTTTGTTTCTTTTTAGTTATAAGAAATACAGCTTATAACAACTTACCTTTTTGCTTTCTTTTATTCGAAAATTTTTATTTACCCCAATTTTTCGTGGCCCCGTTGGGTTCGGGCGTCACACGTACAACGCGCTGAGAAAAGAGCGTGGAATAGATCTACAGTCACGGGAATTCTCGTTTGACTTACCCTGTGATGAAAGCATGTAAATGCAATTATAGAATTTGGTGTTAACTGGCTAAAACTTACACCAAGGCTACGAACGATCTCAATCAACAAAGCGTTGGGAGGCAAGGAAAATCCATTACTAAAGTAATCCAAGTACGTTGTAAAGCATCCTGAGGGTGGCTCGTGACAGATATCTCCTTTTTTGGGAACTATAATGTCAGACTTGGTACATAACCCTAGCCTCCGAAGAACCTCATGTAAATTTTTCATCTCAAGGCGTTCATAGTGAATATCGGTCGTGGGTGGGTCTAAACTATTTGGGCTGGATAGCCGTATCTCTGATCCCCCTTCATCACTAAAATTCTTCGGGGAGATTCGGTCACTACCCCGACTAGCCATCAATACAGAAAGATCTTTACCCCGTGGAACCTGCCCTGCACAAATTTTCGTCACAGATGTATATGCATGTTTAGATAATAAATTATGCAAAAAAAAAAAAACAGAAAGAATGGAACCTCGTCTTCCCTCCAAACGCAGAAGGACACCACAAAACTTTTCCCCTAGCCGCAGCCACCCTCGCAGACCAGCTAACCCAAACCACCACCCGCCACCGGTGCACCTTTCAGGCGTGGCTACCATCGCCAAGATCTCCGCCACCTACGTCGCCACCTACACCGCCATCTACCGCCATTGCCAGTCACTCCTATGGCCCAAATCTCCTACGGATCTCCATCTCCCATAGTTACTCCTGTCGCTTTGCCTCCGTGCGACACCACCGCGACACCAAACCGTCACCACCGTGACCCAAAAAGGTGCAGCCACCATCGCCGACGGGTTTCCCCTCAAGCCTCGTCGCCGCCACCACTCCGTCACCTGCCCCGACCGACGTCCACGCACATCGCTAACCCCCACCACACCACCGGACGACGCGAGAAATTACTGTGATTTCGGTCGGCGAAATACAGTGACGAATGCACAACATCAGTTATTGAGAATTCTTATGGTTAACAGAAGGATTAAGCTTAACCAAATGACAATTGTTGAGAATGATAAAAAAAAAAAGAAAAAATTGAATGGACAAGTGATGGGCATACCAGCATGGAGTTGACGTAAATCTGCCTTTGTGTAAGCAACACCAGCACTCAGCTAGAACATAAATTTAGTTTGTAAGTCGGAATTGATTTTTGTGAGTTGAATTGATTTTATAGAGTAGAGTTTCTGTAACGTCCCAAAATCCATAGGACCACATATTTGAGCCTTTACTATTTTAAGGGTCTATTTGATATTGCGTATTTCAGCCTTAAGTTCTTTTTAAATTGTTTTGAAGGCTGATTTCAGATGTTGATTGGAAAACAAGACGCGGAAGGTTTCCAGGCAGTTGTCGTCCGAGCACAAACATGAGCAAGATTTCAAATAGAAAAT
>KQ991087.1:59201-74728 GCA_001598015.1 Dorcoceras hygrometricum | reverse complement strand
CACTATCTATCTGCATGCTCAGAACATCACAATGCTCCCTACCAATGAAACATGGTACTTCGCATCGCAGATACTAGTCTCGAACTCGGGCGGCCTTATCCTCATTTTGAAGGCCCAATCGACTAGGAACATGTTCAGAATACACAGCGACTATTAGATGTGTTTCATGATAGCCGTCATACCCACTATCACATCTAACATACGCTCTAGTGCATCCTAGGTCTTTACTCAACGCAATTGTAAATCATTACACACATAATGAAAGTAAAGAATGCCATATAAGTAAATGCGAATATCATATATAAAGAATGTTTGTACAAGAGTCTATAAAACCCACACGCCACAAGTTGGCTAGTTGGGCATCTACTCTAACATGCGTTGCTTGCCTGTTTACGTTAAAGATAAGTTATGTTTATGTTCAAGTATGTTTAAGAAAATGAAAGAATGATCGGGTTCAAAATTATGTTTCTATTTCGAAACTTTGAAAGAATGCTTTGAAGAAGATGAAGGTGTCGTTTATAAAATGCTGAGCAGTCGGGTTTAAGTCGTATGTTCATGAATGTTCTTCCTTCTGGTGCTTGGTAATGTCTGAATTTGATGCTATGTAATCGGAGTTGCTAGTCGAATCAGAAGTTAAGTCTGGTTTGATAAGCAACGGCTGGTAGCGTAGTTGTGGTTCAGCTGTTGCATTGTTTCGTATTCAGCTGTTGCATTGTTTCGTATTCAGCTGTTGCATTTTTTCGTATTCAGCTGTTGTCAGATGTTGCATTAGGTTGTATTCAATTGTTGCATTAGGTTGTATTCAGTTGTTGGCTTAGGTTGTATTCAGCTGTTGCAGTAATTTATATTCAGACGTTGTTCTAAATAATGTCTAGACATTGGTTGTTCAAACATCTGAGTCCCTTTGTTAAAAAGCATTGACGTCTGAGTTGACCAACATCAGTTGTTCTTTGTTCATATGATATTCCTTAGCGTCAGCTGGTCACTGTTCATATGATATTTCCTTAGCGTATTTCCTTAGCGTCAGCTGGTCACTGTTCATATGATATTTCCTTAGCATCAGCTGTTCACTGTTCATATGATATTTCCTTAGCGTCAGCTGGTCACTATTCATATGATATTTCCTTAGCGTCAGCTGTTCACTATTCAAAGAGAATTTCCTAGTCGCAGCTGATACCGGTGACACTCCTAATTCATAGTCACAGCTGCTCACTGTTAGAAATATATTGCCACCGTCAGAGTCTGTTCCACGATAGCAATACTATTCCATTAGCAACATCTGAAATTCCCTCTAGTGGTATCCTTGAACAGTAAAGATCTGTTTCGATTTCCAGTACAGTCTTTTAGTCACGTCTGCTTCTCACGCTAACGACATCGTTTCATTTAATACACCTGTTTCAAGTTAGCGATAACTCTTCAATGGAATTATCTGTTTCTACAGTAGACATCTGCCTTGTCTCCTGGTACAGTTTCTTCTAGTTGCAACTGTTTCATTTCAGCGATGAGTTCCAGTAGTCGAATCTGATACTCAGCAAAAGTTTTAAAAGAGATTTTTAAATGAATTTCGAAGCACAGGGAACCCAAAGGTTGTTGATTTCAAAATCTGATTTCAACCAGCTATAAGTTTAAAGGAAGAATGTTTAGCTTTAAAGGATTTATGGCATAGATAACAGACGGTCATAAAGGAGGGTGAGTGCCTGGCTGACGAACCAGTGTGCCCCTTCAATTAGGAAGGATCAAGTTACCCCAATTCTCGTGGCCTCGTTGGGTTCGGGCGTCACAACCGCGATCGACATCGCCCTGCCACCACTCCGTCGCCTACCACGACCGACGTCCATGCACATCACAAACCACCCACCACTCCATCGGACAGCACGAGAAATTATTGTGATTTCGGCCGACGAGATACAATGACTATTGCAATACGTGAGTTATTGAGAATTCTTATGGTTAACAGAAGGATTAAGCTTAACCAAATGACAATTATTGAGAATAAAAAAAAATTGAATGGACAAGTGATGGGCATACCAGCCATGGAGTTGACGTAAATCTGCTTTTGTGCAAGCAACACCAACACTCAGCTAGATCATGAATTTAGTTTGTAAGTCGGAATTGATTTTTGTGAATTGAATTGATTTTATAGAGTAGAGTTTCAATCCTAATGCAACTCTGATACGGAGTTTCATTCTAATAAAATTCTTTTTGTCCATTATCTACAAACAAAAAATTAAACACAAATAAATCAGAAATATTAAATTCACACATATTATATATAAAATAATAAAATTATAAGTTCCTTTATAACAATAGTGATAATACAACAAATAAATATTAAACTACTCTCGGCCGCACCAAAAAATAGACTAACAAAATCTAGTCCCGATGATCCCAGCAGATTTGCTGCGCCCGAGAGTGGGGGGCCTATGATGGGTTATGGGCCGAACCATTGATCTCCTAGGCCCATGCTCAGGTCCAGGCCCAGTCCACAAAGAATCGGGATAACTACCGGTAGTTGGGGGCCCAATGACCTGATAACAAATTGATCATTGAGTCACAAAGAAATGGGCCCGCTCAGACAAGGCCCATAAATCATTCTACGCTCTCTATAAATAGACAGCTCCACCTCATTTTTAAGGGACGTTTTCAATAAGCAGCAAGTGGTTCTTGAATTGTTAACTTTCGAGCAACCGCTGACTTAAGCGTCGGGGTGCCTTCGCCAGGATACTTCCCAGCACCTCTAACTTTGCTTTGTGACGCAGGTAACAACCCACTCAAATCATCCATTGGAGCTCTCGCAGGATCCCAACTTATTCGCTGAGTCGTCAAATCGACTCATCCGATTTTAGGCAACGTTAGTACATTTTGGAAACAAGTGCGTATCCCAGGGAGCATGAACACTCAAAGAAATAAGAATGGCCACTGCTGAGAAATATAATATCAATGTGATTACGGATTGACGGATCTGTATACCCCTTCATATTGAGCTATATGCTAAGAACTGATATCAGTAGTCATTTGATCAAGTGCACATTGGACCTATGGAAAGCTTCTAAGCCATAAATCACAAGAAAATAATGAAAGGGATCTGGGTCATCTTCCCCATTTCCAAGTTTACGAAAGAAAGTTTAAGAAAAGCTTATGATGAATGACTTCCTTTAAACTGTTATGTTAAGCTATGTTAATGCTAATGTCTGCCTGCATTATGTGATTTTGTTATCCTCAGATTTTACTTGCTGAGCCCCTAGGCTCATTAGCTTTAAAATGGTGCAGGTGGGACAGAGCTGGGGCAGACGGGAGGCAGCAGCTGAACCAGCTGTGGTGATTGTGTTTATCTAAGGTCGATGTTTTCCGCAGCAGCTGTTGTTGTTTTTGATCTTTCGTTAAGTCTGTATTAGATCCATTACAACAATAGTAAATTCATATAGAATTTCAAAGTTGCAATATCGCACTTTGCATTTCATGACATCTGTTATTGAAAAATTTATTTCAGCTGTTACAGTACTTGCGCCACATTTACGTTTGTACTTCAAATTTTATTTTAGTTATAAGAGATACAGCTTATAACAAATTCCATTCAGCCCTTCTTTTATTTTATTATTCGATTTCGTGACCCCATGAGGATTGAGGCGTCACAGTTTCAATCCTAATGCAACTCGAATACGGAGTTTCATTCTAATAAAACTCTTTTTGTCCATTATCTACAAACAAAAAATTAAACACAAATAAATCAGAAATATTAAATTCACACATATTATATATAAAATAATAAAATTATAAGTTCCTTTATAACAATAGTGATAATACAACAAATAAATATTAAACTACTCTCGGCCGCACCAAAAAATAGACTAACAAAATCTAGTCCCGATGATCCCAGCAGATTTGCTGCGCCCGAGAGTGGGGGGCCTATGATGGGTTATGGGCCGAACCATTGATCTCCTAGGCCCATGCTCAGGTCCAGGCCCAGTCCACAAAGAATCGGGATAACTACCGGTAGTTGGGGGCCCAATGACCTGATAACAAATTGATCATTGAGTCACAAAGAAATGGGCCCGCTCAGACAAGGCCCATAAATCATTCTACGCTCTCTATAAATAGACAGCTCCACCTCATTTTTAAGGGACGTTTTCAATAAGCAGCAAGTGGTTCTTGAATTGTTAACTTTCGAGCAACCGCTGACTTAAGCGTCGGGGTGCCTTCGCCAGGATACTTCCCAGCACCTCTAACTTTGCTTTGTGACGCAGGTAACAACCCACTCAAATCATCCATTGGAGCTCTCGCAGGATCCCAACTTATTCGCTGAGTCGTCAAATCGACTCATCCGATTTTAGGCAACGTTAGTACATTTTGGAAACAAGTGCGTATCCCAGGGAGCATGAACACTCAAAGAAATAAGAATGGCCACTGCTGAGAAATATAATATCATGTAAGTATATATCTTTTGTATCAAACATAAAGGCTACATTTTCTTTTTTATACGTCTCATATATATAAGCAATTCCTTATTAATTAATATTTTATCAGTCTACCCTCACCATTAAATACGTTAACTACTTACACCAATTTTATGCTATTAAAACACCTATTATTATGGGTAACATGATTTTAATCACAAACTATGTTAATAATTGGTCAGGAGCATGATGAATGTAACGGCAGACGACGGATTAATTATATCCATGTTGCTGAAAATCATGAACGCACAAAAGACTATCGAAATGGAGTCTGCTCTAGCCCTTCCCGACGATGGAAAAGTACATACTTTAATTTTTTCAGCACATATATCTATATTTTTCATTTACAAAACTTTAATATTATGATGACTAACTAATATTTGTTTTGTAGATAGTAGCAATTGACATAGATAGCGAAGCATTTGAGACCGGATTGCCCATATCCAGAAGGCAAACATGGAATACAAAATCCAGTACTTTGAATCTGAAGCCGACATGGTTCTCACGGAACTTGTTGCTAATATAAAATAATTTTGTGTATTGTTACATAAATTTAAAAACATGTATCAATTAAATTAACTATTTATAACTAACTAAACGCGCATGCGGGGCGAGTATGAGACATGTGATTTTGCATTTGTGGATGCCGATAAAGTTAACTATAGAAACTATCACGAGGAATTGTTGAAGTTGATCAAGGTTGGAGGAATTATAGCCTATGACAACACCCTGTGGACGGAACCGTGGCATTCTCCGATGACGAAATGGAGAATTATTTGAGGCCTTGGAGGCAAGAATTCATGGGTGGATCTGATGAAATTGTGGATGATGTAATGAATTTTAAGAGGGCATGCAGGCAACCAATTTTAGAGTTTAATGATTTTTTGGCTAAAGATTGTCGTATTGATTGTCCCATATTTCTATTGGAGACGGACTTACACTCTGTAGGAGTCTCAAATAGACCAAATTAATTCAGAAATAATTCTAGTCCTAAAATGGCTTTCTGTTCCTTTACAAAAGCTTATTCAGTTGTATGATTCGATAAATCAAATGGTATTACAGATCTAGCCATAACAATCTATTATATAATATTATTTCTTGTTTATATTAGCTCCCATTGTTACGGGCTTCGGTCCACTAACTGGGGTGCTGTTTTTATTTGTCCTGGAAGTTCTATAAATTTGGTGCCGAGAGTGACTTCCATGGTTTAATTCAACACGTATATTGGGATTAGAGAAGATTCAACGATAACAGCTAAATTAAGTATCATTAGGACAGTAACTTATCACGACACATTTCACCAACAAGCAGTGTTCAAGGAGTTGTTGTAAGCATGTAACTGGACCGACTCAAAAATATTTGGTTCGTTTTCGACTTATTCCAGTCAAATTTGAACTCATGCTCTTATTCAAACCGAATTCGACCAAAATAATTAAAAGTTTTTGAATTTTGAATCAAACTCGAGCTCAAATATAATGATTTCGAGCCTTTTACAACAAATTCGGTTCATTACAAACCTTGTTATAGCAGAGTTTTGAAAGTAGAGCTAAACCAAGATGAGAATTAATATGAGGATAATTGCATGTAACCCACATTTATAATCTTGTATTTATGGTACACATCGATCATGAAATGGTGAAGAATAAATAGTCAGTGATACTATAAATGCCATGTCCAGCAGTTAAGCAGGCAACTAGATAAATTAACGGACACCAGTACATGTCTACCGATTAGCAGGTATTCTACATACATTCCTCAAACATGTAGCAGAATTTGGTAATTTGTGTTAAACATTAATGATATTCCTTTGCCTGAACCATCAAGAAGGTGGCATCCCATTGACACCTGCAGAAACATAGTACAACAGTAAAACAAGATGTCAGATGACGAGCTGCTAACACCAAACTCAAATTAATATTAGGTCATTTTCTTTTTGGAACAAAATATGGGGTATATACATTGGCTAGTTGAGCATTTATGTACAGAAGATCTAACTTTTTTCGGGAAGTTCCTGAGTCAGGCATTTGCTTTCTACCTCTAGATAGTTATTATAATAGCTTAATCACTATAAACCTTAAACAATCCACTACTTGTACCACAAAGAGTTGGGCACGTTACAGCACATAGAAAGATGAGTAGCAAGATTCAAATCTAGGCAACATGACAAAACATAATCCCGAATACCTGGAATACCAACAAGAAATGTCTGTAGTGTCGGGTAAGGTTGAAGGTCCGGTAAGTTTGATGTTACATAATCGGTACCTTATATTTGATTCTCAGTTGGCAAAGGAAGAGTATAAAATTAAGGCCTTTCATAAACAATTAAGAGATTTCAAAATGAATGAGCTGATAGTTTCAAGGGGAACAAGATTCAGAAATTAAAAAAAAAAAAAGCAAAACATATTGCACTGAAAATTTTATCTGAAAATAAAGTACTTGCATGGGATGAGAGATGGATCAAAATAATGTAACATTGAAAAAACCTACCACTTATAATTGAACTTGAAAGTGCTTCCAAATCCGTAACAGCTTGTCCAATTGCATGAAGAGCAATTTTCTTCACCTTTACACACAAAGAAAAATCAAATTTCTGGGTACATATATAGGTTTATTGCTTGTAAACATTAACTCATCAGTATTAATTATTTTCAGTTTCATGTTATTGGTTCTTTTTCTCCCAGTTGAGAAATGTAATTGTTTCGTTTAGCACGTCTAAGCGTCATACTAGTCAAAATTGCGTTTCAACAAAGAAACTCCTCATGCAACCCCTCAAATGGGTGAAAAGTGGCAGCAGTTGGAATTTGAACACAAAAATACTATATGATCATATAGACAAGTGGGATGGAAGCAAATAAAAAAGGAAGATCAGTACTCAACATAAACGAGTTATATATGGTGCCATAATGTTTCTGCCCCAATGCACAAAACATTGGCTCGAGATCACAAACACGTGCACATACGAATTATACCTCTAATTTGTCTTCCTTAGCCCTGTGATTCCGGGGAAGTATGCGGAATTCCTCAGTCAAACGAACACATTCTTGGACATTTTCTGGTGAGACAAAGTCAAGTGCAACCTTTATGCATGACTGTGACACAGAAATAAACAATTTTAGCCGAAAGGAAAAATAATAAAGAGGATGCAACTCCTGTCTTAGATAGATAAAGTCGCTACTCATAAAATCATACATCAACAATAATAAAGCGGATGCAACTCCTGTCTTAAAGAGATACAGTCGCTTCTCATAAAAGCACACATCAACAATAAACTAGCTATTGCTCATTGTAAAAATCATAAAATAATATAAAACAAATACATCAAGACAGTCAAAGAAACAAGCAGGTGAATAAACCAAGAGAGATATACTTCACATATTTCAGTTAGCAATACAAGATATATCTTGCCTGATTTCTATGAATCAAAATAACTAAGAAATATTATATTGAATCCATAATCACTGTTCTCTCATACTTTAATAAAGGCCAAAGTGCATCAAGATGCAACGGAAAAAGGTCCTAATGCACAACCAACCAGGTGAAGCTCAAGACGAGGATCACTTTGAAGAAAGTTCTACTCTCACGGATGAAAAACATTTTCGATCACGTAGACAACCAGTGCATTATTAGGCATAAATTTCTTCAACACTACGCAATCTTTTCCTTGTAGTTTGTTCCAAACATAATGCCAGCATGGATAGCAATGTAGAAGATATGAGGCTGTTGTCAGACAAACTATACATTTAGGTAGCTTGATGTAATTGCTTTACATCAAACAGAAAAGGATAATGTTAATTCTACATGGACTAACCGACAAATGTTGAGCTAATGGTGGAAACAGTCACAAAGTTCAAATGATTTGAGTAACACAGTTTGAAATAAATGAAATCAGCATGTGCTTAAAAATGTTCAATATATTTGAAGCACAAAGCAAGTCCAAATGATTTTGTTAATAGCTTGTGAGCTACTTTTATTATAAAACATATTAATAGTTTATGAAATTGTACCAATTCAATGAGCTTCTTTTGAGATAAGGAGTTGTGTTTCAAATGTGAACATCCTTAAATTCCTCTCCACTAAGGTGCCAATACTTCTACTGCAAGGGGGGCTTGGCGCAAGCTCCAGGTTGATTTAGGGGTCCGACAGCGAGACATTGTTGGAGATCTCTTTCATTTGGATGGTGTGCATTTTATTGTAGGAATTGATTGGCTACCAACCTGGGGAATGTGGTGATTATTTGGAACAAATGGCAAATGCGTTTTCTCTACAATAAATGCGAGATTCAGAAAAAGGGACATCCGACACTCATGTGATCTCGTCTCTTTGCACTCCATCAGCTCGGGGTGGAATTAGGTAGGGACTTGTCCCATAACCCTCCAACCCAATTCCCATGTCGATAAGATTGGGAGTCCTTTTCTTCCTGATTCTGCACCAGAAAAGTGCAAGAACATAATTTTCTGGTTCCCGTTCCGGAGGAAGGGGAGTTCCTGATTAAGATTTTTTTTAAATCCATGTAGGCCCTTCAACTGCAAATTGAATCTGGACGAGATAGTATTAGAGATAATATCAGTTAGATATGATCATTCTTATCTTCAATATCCTTGTTTAAACATTAATCTAGATTAGATTAATTTGTTAAGTTTGTTTAGTAGAATTAGTTTAAACATGCCTTGTACGTTATCAGATTTAATAAGAAAAGAGACTTTCTCTTCTCTCTTAGTTTCCTCTCAATTGACATTGTATCAGATTATGGCTTCTTCTGCGGATGACCAACTCAGCTATCCCTTTTCAAAAGAAAGTTGTTATGTTATATCTTCCCCTCTTTCTGTCAATAAGGTGAACTTCCATTAAATTTTCCTTTTTAGTTCTGCAACTTTAACCTAACTAATCTTTTTTCAGCCTTCGTAAAATGCCAAAATACATGGCTTGAATAAGAAAACTTTACTTTGTTTTTCCAATTGATAGAACGAAACTCTTTTGTCTTTTTATGATCAATCAAAACAAGCAATTCTCATTTTGAACTCTAAATTCTATAGGCTGGAAAGGCCCCGGGACCTGATGGGTCTAGAGTTGAAATCTTCAAAGAGATAGGGATATATTTGGTAATGATGTTCTGAGTACAGTCTCGCAGTTCTTCCAGACAGCATGGTAATGATGTTCTGAGTGCAGTCTCGCAGTTCTTCCAGACAGCGTGCATGATAAAAGTAATGCTACTGTCTAGGCATGGTTTATGCCATGATTATGTTATGACCTCCTCCAAACCATCATCATCCGAAGGCGAGATGATCCCGCCACACCTCACGCGCAGGTGATTCTTCTTCCCAATTGATCAGAGTCCACTTCGATGGACGAAATTACATCTCTTGGTCACAATCAGTCATGACGTAAATCTGTGGACGTGGGAAGGACGACTTTCTCACAGGCGTGATAACTCGCCCTGAAGCAGGCGATCCCAAGTTCAGACCATGGAAATCAGACGACAATCTGGTGATGTCGTGGCTCATCAATTCTATGTCCCCTGAATTGGCGAAAGCTTCCTTCTCTACACCACCGGGAAGGACATCTGGGACGCAGAGCATGACGCCTACTCTTGTAGAGACAACACCGCCAAGCTTTCTCCATTGAATCGACCCTCCATTCGTTGTGTCAAGGAGATAACACAGTAACAGCCTATTTCACAAATCTCACACGACACTGAGAGCAACTTGACTTGTTCGAAACCTATGACTGGAAGTGCCCTCAAGATGAACAACAGTATAAACCATTGTTGAGCAGAAAAGGCTATTCAAATTCTTGCTGGGCATTAACAGCACACTCGACGATGTTCGGGGACGGATCCTTAGCACTAAACCCCTACCCACTCTTTGATAATAGGCCTTCTCTGAAGTACAGCTGGAAGAAAGCAGCCACAAGGTGATGTTGGGGCCCTCTTTCAACTCTGTTGCCCAACATGATAATTCCACACTTCCAACTCAATGCCAATATCTACCCTATTCGAAACATGAGGTCCATGGGCCTCTCTCATGGGTATTCCTCATGAAAGACAAAAGTGAAACTTCACAAATCATTAAAACTTTCATTAATGATCCAAACACAGTTCTCGACCAAGATTCAAATCCTCCGAGCTTAACATGCTCGAGACTTCTTCAACTCTGTCATGGGTAATTACCTCCAAGGCATTGTCCACCTGTGTCGACACCCCACAACAAAATGGTCTTGCTGAGATCAAAAACCAACATTTACTCGAGGTAGCTCAATCCCTATTGTTCACTAATAATGTTCCTAGTCATTCTGGAGTTATGTTATCCTTATAGACTTACCTCATCAATCGAATGCCCTCAGGTGTCCTCAACTTCAAAACTCCAATCCAGGCCCTCATTGAGTTTTACCCATACCTTACAACTTCAAAACTCCGATCCAAGCCCTCATTGAGTTTTACCCATACCTTACACCTCCTGCACATCCCTCTAAAAATCTTCGGATGTTCAGCCTTTCCCATATTAATTTCCAACATCAGCGAAACTTGACCCTCGTTCTCTCAAATGCATCTTCATTGGTTACTCACCTCAAAAAGGATATAAGTGCTATTCTCCGGCCACAAAAATATACTTTCCCTCCATGGATGTTACCTTCTTCCCTAATTCCTCTGTTCAGGGGGAGCATATGCGACAAGACAAACCTTAGAATTGGGAAGACATACACATCCCTTCTCTAGGATCATCTCACCCATCTTCTATCTCTAACATTCATTCGACCCATTCCACAACAACCCACCAAGTGATACACCTCCCACTCTGAACGCCCTACTTTGCGTTTCGACCCTCTCTATGTTTATTCTCGTAGAAGGCCTCTTCAGCCTAGGAGTCATCAAGAGCCAGTACAGATCAACCGATCCAGGACACTCTCCACAACCAGTTTATGAAGAAGCATATCAAGGTCCAGCAAGTCTTAACTCACCCGTATTTGAATGCAATGCTATTGATGATAGGCCTATTGCATTGAGGAAAGGAGTCAGATCTTGCTCTCAACATCCTATAAGTAAGTTTGTATGCCTTAATCACTTATCAACTGCATATCAAGCTTTTGTGTCAAATCTGGATCAGGTACTTGTCCCTTCAAATATCATCGAAGCTCTCAAAGATCCAAATTGGAGAACAGCCGCCTTTGATGGAATAAGCACACTCAAAAAGAACAATACTTGGCAGATCACTGAACTCCCCTCCGAGAAACGAACTGTTTGATGCAAATGGATTTTTACAGTTAAACATAAAGCTGATGGCAGCATTGAACGATTTGAAGCTCAGTTGGTCACCAAAGGGTGTACACATGTTTTGATTATCAAGAAACATATTTGCTGCAGTGGCTAGGCTTAATACAGTCCGTGTGTTGACGTCAATTGATGCAAATCTAGACCAGCCACTTTATCAACTTGATGTCAAAAATGCATTCCTTAATGGAGAACTTGAAGAAGATGTATACATGGATATTCCACCATGGTTTGAACCCAATTCCGTTGTTAACAAGGTTTGCAAATTAAAAAAAAAGCACTCTATGGCCTGAAACAATCACCTCGAGTGTGGTTTCACAATTCTCCAATGTTTTAAAGAAAATGGATACACTCGGTGTCAATCTGATCACACACTATTTGTCACACACTCCAAGGAAGGTAAACTTACTGTTATCACTATCTATGTTGATGATATCGTGCTTAATGGAAATTATGAGAATAAAATGGTGTATACAAAAGGTTACTGTCGAAAGAATTTGAGATGAAGGATTTGAGGCATCTGAAATATTCTAGGCATGGAAGTGGCAAGGTCATCAAAAGGGATCTTATTCCGAAGAAAATATGTCCTGGATCTGTTGAAGGAAACTGGAATGTTAGGTTGCAAGCCTGCTGATACGCCTATGGATCCTAATGTGAAACTTGGAATGCTCGTGGACAACCCGTTGGTTGATAAGGGAAGATATCAAAGGCCTGTCGGCAAACTCATTTATCTTTCCCATACACTTCCGGACATAGGGTTTGTTGTTAGCCTCAATTCATGAACCCCCCAAAAGAGGACCATATGGAGGCTATCTACCGAGTATTGCAGTACCTAAAGGCAGTTCTCCGTGCACCGGACACGTAGCTTACCGAATCAGTTGCGACACGGAAAATGAGCACTGGCAAAGGATTCTACGTCAAGAACCAAACTAGGGAATATCGAAGTGAACATTGATGCAGGCTGGGCAGGCTCTCCTCATGATAGGCGAAACTACATCTAGTATTGTACATTTGTATGGGGAATCTAGTCACATGGCGAAGTAAGAAACAACCTGTGGTGACTAGTGTCGAGGCCGAGTTTCAATCACTAGTTCATGGGATATGCGAAGGGATATGGCTCCAGAGGCTACTCAAGGAATTACAACTAGCTGGTCATCAATCTTTCAAATTGAAGTGTGACAACCAAGCTGCAATCAGCATTACAAAGAACCCAGTCCATCATGATCGAACCAAGCATGTTGAAGTTGATCATCACTTTATAAGTGAGAAGCTTGAAAAGGGAACAGTGAAGGTTACCTATGTTCTTACCCAACTAGAAGTTGCAGATATCCTGACAAAGGCTCTTACTCGATCCACCTTTGAAGGTTTGACATCCAATTCGGGCATGCTCAACATATACAACCCAACTTGAGGGGAGTGTTGAATATTAGAGATAAAATTAGTATTAGAGAGATTAGTTAGATTAGACCATTCTTATCTTCAATATCTTGTTAAAACTTTAATCTAGATTAGATTAGTTTGTTAAGTTTGTTTAGTAGAATTAGCTTATATATGCCTTGTACGTTTCTTCAGATTTAATAAGGAAAAGAGACTTTCTCTTCTCTCTTCATGCCTCTCAATGCACAGTCATCTTCCTACCAAAATGAAACATCATCTTGATTAATCCAAGCAACTTCGACACCAAAATTAACGTATCATGTCATTATCTGATTAAACTACCTCACAATCTTCACAAGCTTTATTTGCATCAATTGTGATTATCCTAACTTAATAATGTTAGCAACTATATTTATTTACTAATAATAATTTATGGACAAATAAAAAAATTATAAACAGCAATACTATGAATAAAAAACATTTGGACTGATCAATATTTACCAAACACTATTTCTTTCTGATGACAGGTCAGATCCTTCTCTGTCACACTCTTCAATTTCCCAGACTAAAGAGAAACAAATTACGATAAATTCTCTTTTATTTTGTACAATTTTACACAATTATAATTATAACAATTTCTATGTCAATTTGTTTATTTGATGAATTAGATGACCATTTAATGAGCTAACCTCTTTCAAATGTGTTAACCAATTTATATATGGCTCACTCAGTAATATTGTATATAAAATTATTATTCCCAAACTAAATCTGTTATAACATTATAATATAATATTGTTTCAAATAGTAAATTTTTTAAAAAGAATAAATATAATCAGGTCAGGTCGAGAATCCTATCACGAGGACATTATATTTCCGACCCCTCTCTCGAAATTCATCAGAACGGAAAAAATACCGAACTTCAGAACAGGAAAAATCTTATAAACTCGGTATGAAATTTTCAGGACGGGCGAGTTCGGTAAAGGTCGGGATTTCGGAAAATTTCCCAACCCTCGATCAACAAGACAATGGGTGTTGAGTTAGCGGGCATGTTGTGGTCAGTGTCAAAGGGGGGAGATGTGGCAAATTTCAGTGTGGTCTTCATTCCAGGGAGCTCGAGTATTCTATCTCAGTACGGTCTTCATCCAGGAAGCTCGAGTATTCTATCTCAGTAGCCAGGGTTTTTTAATCCCCACAGGGATCCCCGCCGAAACGAGAGCGGGATCATTTTATTACAATCAAAGAGGAGTCTGTCCCATTCAAGTTCGCCTGTAGATATGCCCCATGTCAGAAGGAGAAATGTGTAAACAACTATCCTTAGCTAGGATTTAGTTAATATTCTCTAGGGATTGATAGTATATTGATAAAGTGGAAACAATCTTCTAAATTAGGAAACAATCTTCTAAATTAGGAAACATAAAGGTTGATTAGGTAGTGTAATCTTTGTATAATCTTTTAAGATAGGAAGGTTAGATTTGTGTAATCTCTTTAATTAGGGAAGTTAGATTCTCTACATTTTTTGTTGTACTCTATATAAGTTGTAAAGTTGATGAATAAAAATAACAAGTTCATTCCTTCTCCTTTTCTCATAAATATAAAGAAATATATAAAAATGCTCAATCATAATCACCAACCATTTTCCTTCAAATGTTATTATATAAATATATTTAAGAATATGATTAACAAAAAATAACAAGTTCATTCCTTCTCCTTTTCTCATATGGTATCAGAGCAGTAGACTCTTGATCCTTCCTCTTCATCGCGTCTCTCCCTCGAGCCTTTTTTTTTAGAATCATGTCTAATAAACCTATCATTACCGGAGATGCCACGCCCGAGAAACCCTCTGGCGCTTTTGGGTCAATCGCTCCTTTTTCCGGGAGTGATATGTCGTCACTACAAATCACAACTTATCGCCTAAATGGCCGTAACTATCTACAGTGGGCACAGTCTGTAAAAATCGTCATCTGCGCTCGTGGGAAGTTAGGTTTTCTCACCGGCGATCTCCCTCCTCCTGCGACCACCGATCCAACATACTCTACTTGGCTGGCCGACAACTCCATTGTTCTTGCATGGCTCATTAACTCGATGGAGCCCAACATTAGTCGTCGATATTTATGGTTCAAAACTGCACATGAAGTATGGGATGCTGTCCGTCGCATGTACTCTGATCTGGGTAATGCCTCTCAGCTCTTCGAATTACGCTCCAAGCTTAAGGAGATTAAACAGGGTTCCAATTCTGTGACCCACTACTTCTCGGAGCTTCAGGAGTTATGGCAGGAGCTGGATTTATTCCTTGAAGACTCTCACATATGTGCCGAATGCAGTAATCATGTCCGACGCACTCTTGAGAAGGAACGAGTGTTCGACTTCCTTGCTGGCCTCAACAGAGAGTTGGATGATGTCCGAGGACGTATTGTTGCCCGTGACCCCTTTCC
>KQ991087.1:23572-36702 GCA_001598015.1 Dorcoceras hygrometricum | reverse complement strand
TTGGATACTATTTCTACTATCCCAGCGAGACAAAAGTGTTTGTCTCTAGGAATGCCACCGTTTATGGAAAGGGAATTTCTACTTGATAGAAAGGGCAAAATAGTAGAACTCGAAGAGGTTCGAGAACCAATTGAAATACCAAGTGAATCTCCCGCACCTACTGAGCCAGTACCAGATATGGTCGCACCTAGGAGATCCGAAAGGATTCCTAGAGCTCCTGATAGATATGGTTTTCTCCTTGAAGATGATCAAGGTGATCAAGTTGTTGGATCTGATCCAAGAACTTTCAAGGAGGCAATTTCCGATGCTGATTCTAATTTGTGGCTTGAAGCAATGCAGTCTGAGTTTGACTCAATGCATGCTAACCAAGTTTGGACTCTTGTTAACCCTCCCGAAGGAATTGTTCCTATTGGGTGCAAATGGGTGTACAAGAGGAAACTTGGGCCTGATGGTAAGGTAATGACCTACAAGGCGCGACTGGTCGCGAAAGGTTACACTCAAAGGCAAGGCGTTGACTATGATGAAACCTTCTCGTCAGTCGCAATGTTCAAGTCAATTAGAATACTGTTAGCCATAGCCGCATGGTACGACTATGAGATATGACAAATTGATGTGAAAACTGCGTTCCTTAATGGAAACATTAAGGAAGAGATCTATATGACGCAGCCTGAGGGTTTCACATCTGTTGGAAGCGAGCATAAGGTATGCAAGCTTCAGAGATCGATCTACGGTCTCAAACAAGCATCACGAAGTTGGAACCTGAGATTCGATGAAACAATTAAGGAATTTGGTTTCATCAAGAATCCCGAGGAGTCATGTGTTTACAAGAAGGTAGTTAAAAATGCTGTGACGTTCCTAGTACTTTATGTTGATGACATTCTACTCATTGGGAATGATGTAGGAATGCTGCAGTCAACTAAAGTATGGTTATCTAGCAGATTTTCGATGAAGGACATGGGTGAAGCATCCTATATTCTTGGAATACAGATTCACAGTGACATATGGGGACCCTCCAATGGTGCAACCTCAAATGGTAGGAGATGGTTTCTCACATTAATAGATTATCACACTCGAGTGACATGATTATATACTCCGATAAACAGAAACTAACAACATATTCAAAACATTTCACAAAATGATCCAAACACAATTTCAGGCAAATTAAATGTTATGCACAGATAATGGGAAAGAATATTTTAACTCTATCCTTGGGAAGTCTTTTGTCCGAGCATGGCATACTCCCCCACAACTCATGTTGATACTCGTCAACAAAATGGGGTGTCAGAAAGAAAGAATAGGCACTTGTTAGAAGTTTCCAAATTCTCACGTTTACAATGAACATTCCAAAGTACCTTTGGAGATCCTCTCTTAACCGCTACTTATTTAATCAACCGATTACCAAGTCGTCTTCTTAACTTCAAAACTCCATTGTCTATCCTCACCACACACTATGCACAAGTGTTTAAACCTCATGATGTTCCCCTGAAAACTATTGGATTTACAGCTTTTGTCATCTTCATAATAGAAGCAAACTTGATCCCAGAGCTGTTAAAACAGTTTTTGTTGGGCAGGCACTCTCCAACTCAAAAACGGTAAAGGTGTTTTTGTCCTCAAACACGACTAGTTTTGTCTCATGTGATGTGACATTCTTTGAAGACATAGCATACTTCTCATCTGCTTCGATTTAGGGGTCAACATGAGTGAATCTTGCCACTGGGACCTTCCTTACCAACTGAACCGTTACATATTACACCAGTGCCCAACCATGCTTCATCTAGCAGCCCATCCAGTACTCCTGCCAGCAGCAGCCTTACTAATCCACCTTCAAGCAACACTTCCGGCCCATCTTCTAGTCATACACATGAGCATGATTCCATACTGGAAACAGAAAAACAACACATATCAAACTGGCTAGAACTACAAGTACACTCTCGAAGAAAAAGGCCTCAAAATGAGAGAGAAGTATAGTCCTACTAACTGTCGAGAGAGTGAACCGATAGTGGAGCCATACAAAGAATCAGGTATATCTACTTATATTCCTGATTTAGAAATACCAATAGCTCTCAGGAAAGGTGTTAGGTCTTGCACTAGACATCCTATCCTCAGCTTGTGTCATATTCAAAACTATCACCCTCATTCCGTGCATTTACTTCAAAGCTATCTAGTGTGTCTCAATGTTCGTGAGACATTCCAATTTGTGGAAGATCACCTTTGTCTATGTTAATGATATTGTTACCACAAGAAATGATAATGAAGAAATGGATCAAAGACCTTGGAGCTTTGAAATACTTCCTGGGAATGGAGATTGCAACGAGTAAGAATGTTATTTCAGTTACTCGGAGGAAATACACCTTGATCTCTTCAAGGAAACATATATGCTGGGATGCAGACCAAGTAAGACTCCAATTGAGCTTCGTATTAAAGAGAAGACGACGGAAGGAGTACCTGTTGACAAAGGAATGATCAACGTCTCGTTGGATAACTTAGTTATCTTTCACATACAAGGCCAGATATTGCTTTTGCAGTTAGCTAAGTCAGCCAATAAATGCATTCTCCATGTCAGAGTCATCTCAATCCTGTGTACCAGAATATTGAGATATTTATGGCAAACACCTGGAAAAGGTTTAATCTATTCTAACAACAATGACACGTGTATTAAAGCATTCACTGACGCTGATTGGGCCAGTCGAAATTCAGCATCAGGATATTTTACATTTGTGTGGGAAATTTTGGTAACATGGCGTAGCAAGAAACGGTTAGTCGTGGCTAGGAGCAGTGCCGAGGCAGAATATTGGGCCATGACTCATGGAGTTTGTGAACTTATTTGGATTAAAAGAGTGCTAGATGAACTGGAGATAGGATTTGAAAATTCTTTGAAACTCTATTATGATAACACGTCCACCATTAGCATAGCTCATATCCTATTCACCATGACAGCACCAGGCATATTGAAGTAGTTCGTCATTTTATTAACGACAAGCTGGAAGAAGGCATTATTGACATTGAATTGTCCGTACATCACTACAGCTAGCTAATCTACTCACTACAGGACTGACAGAGCATGTTTTTGACTTTCTGGTTCACAATATTGGCCTCACTAATATCTATAGCCAAACTTGAGGGGGAGTGTTGAAATGATTAGATTTCATTAAATTCGAATCTTAGTTAGTTTTCGTCGATAGAATCAGATATTATTTACTAGGATTATTTCATTTGTAAATTGATTTGAAACCTTAAATCTTGGGATCATGATTTTGTATCCGTAAACTATTTAAAGTGGGAAGAAATGAAAAAGGTGTAGAGCAATAAAATATTTTAATCTTCTTTTTTGTAGGTGCAAATTTTGAGAAGTCTAATATGGGAATATTGAATGCTGAACTTAGCTAGTTCACAATCCTCACACCGAAAACAATAGAATTATTATTGAAAAATAACTTCTTAATAGTTTTTCAAATAATTAAAATTTGGATGCCCTAACCAGCACTTATACAGTATAACTTCATTCTTAGTGGAAAGAGAGTTGAAACAAGGATCCTGTGTTCCAAAGGTAGAGTAGAATCTAAGAGGCCTAAACTCACAGTGAAGATAGAAAGACAACATGACAGTGAAGATCACGGGTTATTTGGCTAACAGATAAGGGATTACAAGACGAACGGGGAACATGTAAACTAATGGTGCCTTTACAGCGATGGAGGCTTAGGATCAAAACTTAACCTTCTTGTGTCCACCCATGTATATATGAAGAGAAAAAGAAATGTTTCAGTCATGTGATATGTGGCACCAAAATCTATGATCTGTGGTTGTTAGAATTCAAATTTGCAATGGTGGCGGTGAAATAATTACCTCTATGAGCCAAAGAATAAGATGGAAACGATTTTCCTATGAGATTGGAATAGTTTTGACAGGTGCTCAAGTTGTGCTTCTGTTAATGAAAATGAGTACGAAGAAGATGGAAGTTGACTAGAGTCATCACTGCTCGTTCGAAGAGCCCGACACTATTTCAACCTTGATTTAACCAATCGGTTTCTTCTTTAAGTGTGAAAGGTTCCAATGAATCTGCCAGCAGTTTTCAACCGTGTGGCAAGGCTTTTTACACTACTCACACTATGGTATATATATTTTTTCTCCCATGGAATTACTACTACGGGTTACAAATGTGTGGCCCTCAACGTCGGAGCTGTTGGCCGACACATCACATGAAGGAGGTTAAGCAAATGAAGGTTGGCAGTTTGGATTTGGGGCAATTAATGCAAAACGCGTTTTGTTTCTTTCATGGGGGCTCTATAAATAGAGCCCCCCGCTCATTTCATGTATCCCATATAGAGAAATACATACACACATATATATACACACAATATATACACACACACACATACACACACATATATAGATATATATTGTGAGGTATTTTTTTGAGTGGTTTGAGAATTATTTTCTCGGTTATACTCGGGTTGGGATAGTGCTAGATTGAATGTTGTTGTATACTTGATGTAAAATTTCTCTCAATAAAATATTTGTAGCAGCTCTGTGGACGTAGCCTATTTTTGGGTGAACCATGTAAATCGTTGTGTTCTTTTTGATTATTCTTATTCCATAATTTTGTTATTTTATTCGTCATAATTGTCATTGCACCGATATAATACCACAACAACTGGTATCAGAACCTTTACGGTGTCTGGGAGCCTTGATATAAAATTTCTTAAAATTTTCAGTATGCTCCATGGTTATAGCTTTGACTGATCTTCTACGTCAGGAAAGATTTTTTGATATTTTATTAAGGCAAGAAAAGCGATGGCGGGAGTTGACGGATCGGGACCCAGAATCAACAAGTTCGATAGTACAAATTTTGTGTTCTGACGGTTATAGATTAAAGATTATCTGTATAGCAAGAAGCTGCATCAACCTCTATCAGGAAGAAAACCGGAAAATATGGATGATGATGAGTGGGAGCACCTTGACCGAAAGGTGTTAGGTGTTAGGTGTTATTGACTAACCCTAACAAGTGAACTTTGTTCATAACGTGGGGGCGGCACAAACCACGGAGGAGGTAATGTCAATTTCATCCGATATGTACGGCCGTCAGCAAATAACAAAGTACATCTAATGAAAAATTTATTTAATTTAAAAATGGAAAAAAGTGCTTCAGCGACGGCTCACATTAATGCATTCAACACGATTGTTTCTAAGCTGACATCAGTTGAAATTAATTTTGCTAACTCTTTTGGCGTCTTTGTTAAATTCTGGGGGAGCCGATGCGGGTAGCGGTTAGCAATTCTATTGACAAAAGAAAACTACACATATAGCATTGGAGAGGAAAAAATATTATTCTTTCATATATATGTTCTATTTCTCAGAAGAGTTCACAACATATACAATGAAAACCTCCAATCAAATCCCTAAAAATATGAGAGAAATATCCTACCTTTGCCATAACGTAACAGATTGCCGAAATTGAACAAAATCAAATCTTAATCTACCCATGATCATTACCGTGAATGAAAAAAAGATAACCTTTATAAGTACTCTCCACATATTGAGTAGGCATGTTAAAAAACCAAGACAGTAACTATCTACATAGAGGTGAGAAGGTTCAACTTTGAACCAGCCCTAGCAAGGACTGTGTTCAGCAATCCGGTTAACCTGTTCAACAGGCCCAAGGTTCAGAACTTTAACCAGCCAGCAGCCACTCATCCTTGGCCTGGTGGTTCAATCCTTTGGTTCTTAATTAGCAGGTTTTACTGCCCGATCAGATACTTTTTCAATTTTCTTTTTGACTTTTTGATTATTAAAGGATATATATGCAACTTAAATTTAAGTTTGATCCCCGGTTCGTGATCTTTTAAATTTGCAGAATAGCAATAGTTGCCTCTTCAAATTTAGGTTTGAAAAGTTTTTCATTGCTAAGTTAAAAATTCAAGACTTGAACTTCTTGTTCTATTAAAAATTTGGATAAATTAAATTAGTTAAGATCCCCTAGTAATTTTTAATTAAAATTTTTCAGATAACAGTAGAATAGGAAGCAGAAGTAAAACAACTAACACGGCCAGTTCTAGAAACTGGAATGCAACTGACCAAGTAGGTTACAATTAAGGATTAGCCCTTGGAAGCCAAACCGGAGTTCACTGTAGTTGGGTCTGAATTCATTGAGACAATATTCCTGTGAAATCCTGTCTAGGTAATCATAATCTAGCAAAGCTTGACTATCTTTTTTAACCAATACTGAATGGTGCTAATGTTGTGAGCTATGCACGTTAACAATTTTTCACAGTAAATACAGATTTTCATGAATCTTTAAATTGCTTAGGTTTTTCAGTATTAGCATTACCTGTGGCAACGGATTGAGATGGGTGTGTCTGAACTCCTTAAAGTGCTTCTTCACATATTCCTCCAATTTTGGGACATCTTGCCTCCTAAAAATATCCCAGAGAGCACCGCCGTCTATCTCTTCTATGTTTTCGAAAACATTTCTAGAAACAAACGTACTGTCATTTTCTTTTTTCCTATAGTCTTCCACTTGGCACTCATTTCCAGTATTAGAAGCTTCCAACAATTTCTCCTGACCGTCGTTAAGTATCTCCATGTCATTTACACTAACCATTTCCACCCCAATGCAAGAACTTCCACCAGATTCAAAGGTGGAACTGTTGGTCTCGATTATACAATTTTGGCCATCTAAGGTTTCACCTTCATGACTTCCTAAGCTAAGCTGCACTTGGACCTTCTTATCTTTCTGATCCGACACGTGAGTTTCCACGCTGGCTTTTCCATGAGGTCTTTCATTTAGTGTGTTTCCCTTTGACAGATTAGGAGCTCTAGATTCCTTGGCATCATTCCAATCAAAGGAGGGTAAGAAAGGCTTTTCACTCAACCTAGATAATCCGTTTTCAGTGAGTTGCTGACTTAGTATCATTTCAGTTGATACCTGATTATTTCCATACAACTCAATTTCATCCTGAGCAGCATGCCTCTTTTGCAGTTCTTTTATAGTTGAAATATCCTTATCTCCAAGGTTAACTGACTCAGAATGGGTCAACACATTCACCTAGTGGGCAAAAAACTGCTTAAATTACTATAAATAATGAAGAGTTACCATAATAAAATCCCCAGCCTACGAAGCAAAGGGAGCTCATGAAATCCTATCATCATTAACATGAACAAGTGGCCAAAATAATGCAAAGCTAAAGTAATGACCATACTGCATCCGACATATCACAATGTAGTTTTGTTACAGAATCTCCACGTCCGAGTTCTTGAGCAAACCCATAAGCAATATACGTCTTTGGCCCCATATCAGGTTTAAGTGCATCCTTGGGCAGTTTAACAGCAAGGTTTAAGTAACCACTGTTAGGATGTGTATACTCTTTAAAAGGCAAGCAACTGAGAAACTCAGCACCATGGCGAGGTAACCGCTCCTCGAACAAGTTAGATGGAGGCCAGTCTTTCAACTTAAGAATCAGAGGCCAACCATCCGGGTCAAACTGAGCCTTTGAATATCCGTGGAAAAATTGGTGGACATTTATGTCAACCTGCGCACATAATGATAACTAATAAGTATCCATCATTCATGCCTATAAACAACTCGAAAAAAGGAAAGAAACTCTAATAGTGGTAAGTTGGAAACAAAAAGCCTACACAGTCTGAAATCTGAACAATATAGAGCAAAGACATCAAAAGCATATGGTCTCATAGCTTCACAATTATGCCACTATTTTAGTCAGTAATTTATCAGTTTCGTTGCAAGACATAAAACTACTATGATGAAAAAACCAATATATAGCAGAACTTCAGAGTCTGCATTTTCTTCAAAAAGAAACCTGTCGAAAGATACTCTAGAATATTAAGTACTTATGTATTATATTTTGGTGCTGTATTTAGTTAGTTAGCTGCTGGAGAGATATTAGTAATCAATTTTTGTTTTCCTCTTATTAAGGAGATCAGTTTTCAGTGTTATTTTCGAAAAATGATTCTTTATGTATTGTATTTATTCATATTGCAACACAATTCAATCAATCTGTATTGTTTTCTGTCGGTGATTTCCATAAAAATGGAAGGAACCGATAAGGAAATGAATGAAGAAGCATAAGTGTTGGATCTGTGTTTACAGATCAGAATCTTAATTTTGATTAAAAGAAAACCTGCTATTATTTTACTAACAGTTTAACTGAAGTGCGCCGGAAAGTTAGAACGAGATCGGAAGCAAGCTGGTTCAGGTAAAAGCACTCTACAGAGAAAAGCTGCGTTGCGAAGAAGAAGAGAACTGTAGCAGATTGAATGCAAGCTGATAGCAGATCGAACAAAGAACAAGATTAAGGAGATACGAAGTGCAGTGCAGTATATGCTACAGCAGAGTGGTTCTGTGAAGAAGACGATGAACTGTGTTGAAGCGCAATATGTATAGCAGTACAATGTAGCGAAGACCAGCTCAGAGCAAGAACAGTTCAGTATCAGCTTAGAGCAATGAAACAGAAAGAGCAGGAAGCAACCAGCTCAGAGAACAGAGACCAGCTCAGAGCAAACCAGTTTGGAACCAAGTTGGTTAAGGACAAACCAGCTTGGGAACAAACCAGCTCAGAAGAACAAAGCAGTTTAAACACAAATATTGTGGAGATTATATTGTATTAGTTCAACTGATTTGCTTCGTCCTGTCCACATCAAGCACACAATTCTTGTACTCAAAGTCAGAAATGGCTGCAACATTAAATGTGGACAGAGCTCAAAGTCATAAAGCCTGCAGACGTATTCAATGCAAAGGACACAAGGTACAACTTGTCAAAAGACTTTTCCAACGGGAAGAAACTTGTGTCCAGCGGATCAATCTGCACAAAGGCTTTATATATGAAGACAGTGAACAGAGCAGACATAGATGCGAGAGAGGAAGTGTATGAGCAAAAAGAATACAAGTGCAGTAAGGCAAAAAACAGAGAGATAGTGCAGCAGTCGGCTTGAACACCTAGGTGACAGCTGGTGTTCAAGCTGATCAAGTGCCCAGGTGTGAGCTGGTGCACTGTCATGAGTTTCAGTAAAGATATTCATCGACTGCACAATCTGGGAAGACACTGAGAAACCAGCTTAGAGAGCACCTTCCCGAGTGTGTGAGATACGAAAGAAACAGAGAGCTTACACTGTAATTCTCATACACGATTCACTCACATATATTGAGAGAGCTAAATAGATTAGCTGAGTGAATCAAATCAAACACCTTCTTATTAGTCTTTGGACAAAGATGTTAAACAAGTTTATGTTGTCTTTCGCACTGAGACGTTAAAGAAGTGTCTGTAGACTTTCTCACTGAGTCAGTAAAGAAGTAAGTTAGACACACGCAGCTTGCGGGCTGGTGTGCAGTGGTTGCTAGGAGTTCTTGCGGCTGCTGGTCGTAGGAGTGGGTTGTAGTGAGGGTCGCTGTAATCAAAGTCTTCTAGTGGATCCTTCCCGATTGCGGAAGAAGAGGAGACGTAGGAGATCAGCTCTGAACTTCCATAAACAAATTGCAGCTTCTTTCTTTACAGCTTTCTGTATTTACATTCATGCATTGCATATTTTTTTTACTACGTTTAAAACTGTTTAAAGGCTTTTATAAGAGTTCAGTTTGAGTTGTTTCCGCATGATTTTAACTCATAACTCAATTTGTATCTCGGTGCATTAATATTCAAGAACACTGATCTATTGCAGCTCAAGATTTAAGGAACCAGATCGTTTGTGTTAAACCAGCTCGCAGAGCTGCTGTTAATCCGGACCAGCTCGCAGAGCTGTTGGTCCAGCTTGACGTCGATCTGGTTTCGCAGTTGCATGCTGGTTTTCAACTTGTAAATTTTAAAATGCACGTAACTTACGGGTTTGGTGTTTAGGCTGTGTGAGAGCCTACGTGAGTTGTGGCAAAGCTCACGGACACCCCCGAAATTCGATCCCAACAATTGGTATCAGAGCGTTTTAGCGATCTGGTACCCCATGTAACGGGACCAACAATAAGGAACCAAAATGGGAGGTACCATATCTAAAGGGACCACAAACTCTGTGCACCATGACTCGAACAGTTGCAACCTATCAATGGAGTTCCTTCAGGTCTGACGTGAACAGAGATGCATATTCATGGTATCCTTTGTGTCTCGACTATTTTCATATTTAAATGAATGGTTATCTTCCAAAATTGTATCATATCATAGAGAATGATTCTAACATGATATATGTTGAACTTCAAGTCTTTAAATAGATTCATCTTTGTATTTGAAATTTCATTTAATTAGGATCTAGTAGAGATTTCTTTGTTCAAGTGAACTAGGAAGATAGAACTATAAAAGTAAGTGCCTTGTACTATTTAATTAAACTGTATAAAATATGCTCTTCTCAGTCCGCATGATTCCCACTTTAACTACATGTTATCAGAGCACGTGCTCGGTCTATAACCAAGTACGGTATGGCTTAGAAGGCAGAACCCCATCCTCCTTCCATCCTATCGGACAATACATCTATTTCCATTACAAACCATAAACTCAACAGTAGTCACAGTAGGTTATGAAGTTTACTTTGGCAAGGGCAGGGATGAGTTTCTTTCCTACGTGGCTCGTTGTCCAGACAAGGATGATAAGTGATTCAAATCTTGGAGAATAATATGTTAATGTCTTGGCTGACCAACTCTATGACAACGAAAATTGGAGAGAATTTTCCGCTTTATCACACGGCTCAGGACATTTGAGGTGCAACTCGAGACATTTATTCGTGTAAAGAGAACGCTGCAGAATTGTTCAATAGAGAGTCACCTTCATGAATTAAACAGGGCAATAAATCCATCACCCACTAATTTTTTACATCCGACAGGTTCTGGAAGCAAATTGATTTGTTCCAAACACGCAAATGGAAGTGCCCTGATGATGGGGCATGTTATGGACTATTATGGAGAAGATGCGTATCTTTCATTTTTTATTGGGCCTCGATAACAAATTTGATGAATTGTGCTGGCGTATTCTTGCCTCAAAGTCACTGCCCACACTACGTGAGGCCTTTGCGACCCACCATGAAGAAAGCCATCGAAAATTGATGCTCAGCTCCTTCCCTACTTCCCTCCTGTTGGAGGGTTCTATGCTGGCCTCACATCGCACACCACTATCTGCGCCGTCCACTTCTAATCTCTCTGATTCTCTGGATGGGAACATTTACAGGGACCGCGGGACGACCTTGGTGCCCAAAGTGAAAGAAACCCACTCACACCTTGTACACATGCTGGAAAATCCACGGCAAGCCCATTTTGGAAGCCTACACGTGATCGACGCTCAACCTCTGGTTCAGCAACTGACAGTTCACAAGAACAGCAACCTTTTAACAAGGAGCAACTGAGTTGCTTCACAAACTGCTTAGCCAAGAACTTCCAAACACCTCCACATCGATTATTGGCAATGTTGTCCACAAAGGTATTATCCTTCCCTCTCCAACCTGTTCTTTCAAATTTCTGGATAATTGATTCAGGTGCATCAGGGCACATGACTGCAAATTTGAGGTGGTTAAACTCCTACTGCCTGCACTCAGCTTCTTACTCTATCAGAATTGCTAACGGGACTTGCTCCAGAGTGCTGGGTTCCGTGACAATACATATCTCAAAGAATCTTTCTTTACATTCTGTTTTGTTTGTCCTGATCTTGATTGTATTTTATTGTCCGTCAGTTGCCTGAATCGGAATCTTAATAGTGCCACTAAGTTTGTGCATAACTCATTTATATTTCAGGACTTGGCATCAGAGAAGGCGATAGGCAATGAGGATTTCTGTGATGGGTTGTATCTCCTCCAAGTGTCCTTTCCGCCACCTTTGGCCAGTGTCAAAATGTTTTTCCATCGCTGATCTTTTTCAAATAAGGATAGGGAAACATTGTTATGGCATTACAGATTAAAGATCATTCAAATAAGGATAGAGAAATATTGTTATAGCTTATAGATTACGACATCCCAATTTTATGTGACTCGAGAAAATATTTCTTTTATTATTTCTTAATAAAAGTTCCACGTCTTTTAGTTGTGACGTGTGCCAATTGTCTAAACATACCTGTAGCTTTTTCTCACCACAACTATATAAGCAATCGCAGCACTTCTCCCTCGTCCTTCCAATATAAAATTGTTACAGGTTCTTGTTGGTTTCTGCACTTTGTTGATGATCATACACAAGTCTCATGGACTTTCGTAACCAAGGATAAATCTGAAACCTCCCATTTGTGTCAACAAACCAATCTCATGGTCCAAACTCAATTCTCACGTCCCAAAGGAAATATGTTCTAGACTTACTCAAGGAAACAGGAATGAGTGGATGTAGGTCCAGCGATATACCCATGGAACCAAAGCAAAAGTTAAATGAAGAAACTAAAGGAGCGCCCGTTCAGAAAGAAAGGTATCAACATCTTGTAGGTAAACTCATATACCTATCGCATACAAGACCTGATATTACTTTTGTTGTTTGTGTGGTTACTCAATTTATGCATTCACCACACGAGGAACATATTGAGGTTGTCTACAAGATTCTGAGATATTTAAGAGTTCTCCATGGAAGGGTTTATTGTTCCAAAAGAATAACCAAAGACGCATAGAGCATATATAGATGCAGATTGGTCTATTCTATCTTTGACAGAATGTCTACTTCAGGTTATTGTACCTTTCCATGGGGTAATCTGTTAGAGTAGATGCCGAACTAGCCAACTTGTGGCGTGTGGGTTTATAGACTCTTGTATGAAACAATCTTTATATATGATATTCGCATTTATTTATATGGCGTTCTTTACTTTCATTGTGTTGTATGATGATTAACAATTGCGTTGAGTAAAGACCTAGAATGCACTAAAGTGTATGTTAGATGTGATAGTGGGTATGACGGCTATCATGAAACACATCAAATAGTCACTATGTATTCTGAACAAGTTCCTAGTCGATTGGGCCGTCAAAATGAGGATAAGGCCGCCCGAGCTCGAGACTAGTATCTGCGATGCGAAGTACCATGTTTCATTGGTAGGGAACATTGTGATGTTCTGAGCATGCAGATAGATAGTGACCTGGTGATCTATCGAACTACCCTCGTTCGGACTTTCCAAGTGGTTACCATTTGTCGAGTGGATAAGTCCGAGGTCTTAGTTGTACTGATTAGTCCTCACGACTCGAAA
>KQ991087.1:0-13142 GCA_001598015.1 Dorcoceras hygrometricum | reverse complement strand
GGGAGTGCGACTTCCTAAAAGTCAACAGGGGTCAAATCGTGTTTCCCGCTGTTGAGGGGCAAAACGGTCATTTTGCACTGGGGTTCTGAAAAATGGTTTTTCAGATCATAGTATTCAGTTTTGGAAACTGAGTCGATCGGTCCGATCTGATCGACAATCGGAGTTACGATGAAGTCATGGTGATGGGGATGAACCGAATGTTCATTCGTTGGACCCGGGCCCGTTGGGCAGGTCCAACTCCATCATCAAGTCTACTTAAGGTAGACTTAGACTTAATTAACATACAACATAACACAACACAAAAACCCTAACCCTAGAGCTTAAGAAGCCGCCGCCCCCTCTCCTCAAATCTCACGCCGCCGCCGCCGGTGCACGCCGCCGCCTCGCCGGAATTTGTTCCGGCCAACTTGACGAGGAGAATCCGTCCGCGCCGATCTCGTCAGGCCTTCTAGTGCAGGCTGACGAAGGAGTCTCGAATCCGGTCGTGGACCTGATTGACGTTATCTACCGCCGCCTACCGTGAAGTGCCGGTTTCCTCGCGAAACTGGTCGGAGCCAGGCACGAGTTGCCAGAAAGGTAACCCCGAGAAACACCCTATGAATGTCATAGCTTGTATGTTTTATTGAATTGTATTGATCGTCTCCCGGTAATTTTTGTTCTTCCGCTGCCTCGCCGGGAGGCGTGATCCGGATCCGCCGTGGCGCCCCAACATAATCTTGTGTCATGGAGAAATAAAAAAAAATTTATGGTGGCTCGTAGTAGTGCAAAAGCTGAGATCACGGCATTGGTGTATATGGCTGAAACTAGTTCGTGAAGAGTTGAAGTTAAATTGGGAAGTGCAAATGATGCTATTTGTGACAACAAGTCAGCAAATAGCATTGTGAATAATCTAGTACAACATGATCGTACAAAACATATCGAAGTTGACCGGCACTTCATCACAGAAAAGCTTGAAACAGGAATAGTTTGTATGCCCTTTCTTACATCTGAACAACAGGTTGTCGATGCTTTAACAAAGAGTCATTTCAAACCCAAGATCGAAGATTTCATTTGCAGATTGGGAATGATAGATATATTTGCTCCAACTTGAGGGGAGTGTAGAAAAAGCAAATAACATATTTAATCATCATAAGATATTTTATTGATATTTAACTCCTTATGATGTGTCTATCAATTATGGTTAGAAGTGTGAATACAAATGGAGACAAACTTTGAATATATAGTGTAGGGCTGTACTCTTTTTTCATTAAGAATAATAAAGAATTCTTCCATCACATATATAGCCTACCGTGTTTATCTTCAACACCAATCATCAAACCAATGCAGATCCGAGACCAATCTCCCAAAGTGTCCATGGATTTTATGAGGTAATCACCAAACCTTATTAACACTAGTAGTACAACGAATGTCCTTGATCAAAATGATTATGATATTCCCATTGCCATTAGAAAGGAACTCGAACATGCACTAAACATCCTTTAAACCTATTTATGTCTTATAAAAATCCGTCCCTTAATCACAGTGCCTTTCTCACCAACCTAAACACAATCCCAATTCCTAAAACATTATCCAAGGCATCGGATAATGAGAATTGACAGAATGCTATCAAGGCCGAAATGGAAGCACTTGAGAAAATAAGACATTAGACTTGGTGAAATTGCCAAAGGGACACAACCTATTGCCAAAGGGAAACAACCGGTGGGGTGTAGGTGGATATTCACTGTCAAATACAATTCAGATAGCTCATTGTAAATATACAAAGCAAGGCTAGTTGCTAAAGGCTATACCCAAACCTATGGATAGATTATCTTGAGACATTTGCTCCTGTTGCAAAGAATAACACAATGAGAGCCTTATTGTCATTAGCTGTTAATCATGGACGGAAATTGAAGCAATTCGATGTCAAGAATGCAATTTTACATGGGAAGCTTGAGGAGGAAGTTTATATGGATGTTCGACCAGGGTTTGATTCTAGTACAGATTGCTATGCAAATCAAAGTAGGCATTATATTTATTGAAACAGTCCCCAAGAGCTTGGTTTGAGAGATTTACTAAGGCAATGCTCAATATAGGATACAAACAAGTTAGGGTGACGATACCCTATTTGTAAAGCATTCAGCTTAAGGGGGAGTGACTGTATTGTCAATCCACGTAGATGAGTCTGAGTGTTTGCAGAGATGTTTGATAAAAGAGTTTGAAATAAAGGAGCTTGGAAGATTGAAGTTCTTCTTGGATCGAGAATGAATCTCTTTCTCTCAACAAAAAAACATTATAGATTTGTTGACAGAGACTGGTAAGTTGGGTGCCAAGTCAGCAGAGAAACCTATAGAATTCAACCATAAACTTGGAGATAACAAGGAAGATCCAGCAGGGGACAAGCGCTCTTAACAGAAGTTAATGGGAAGCTTATATGTCTATCTCACGCAAGATCTAACATAACTTACGGGGTTGATGTGGATAGTAAATCGTGCACAACACAAAGAATCACATCTTAGAGCTGTGTAGGACCGTATATATTTGAAGGGTACACAAAAGGAATGGAGTTCTACTTAAGAAAGGGGAGAAGTAGACAGCATACACAGAGCAGGGTATATAATTGACAGGAGATCTAACTCTGGTTACTGCACCTTTCTCGAGGGAAAACTTGTGATTTGGAGTAAAAACAAAATGTTGTGGCAAGATCGAGTGCAGAAACCAAGTTTAGAGCTATTCTCTAGGCATATGTGAGCTATTGTGTCTGAAAATTGTTTTAGAAGACTTAAGAAAAAGGGGAACGTAAAATAAAATTTCATTGTGACAACAAATCAGCTATTAATATTGATCATAATCTGGTGCAGCACGACCATACAAAGCACAATGAAGTTTACAGGCACTTCATAAAAGAGAAGCTGGATGGTGGGTTAATATGCACCCCTTTCGTTCTATAAGGAACAGAATATATACACCAAAAGATTGGCTTGGACAGAGTTTTAGAGATTAGTGAGCAAGCTTGGAATGAACGATAGCCATTACCCAGCTTGAAGGGGAGTGTAGGCAAAATACTTTCTATATGAAGAAGATTCAGTGTGTAACTGTAATTATTTACTCAGTTATATCCAGATTTTTAGGAATTTGATTAGCGTAGTTCTTTCCTAAAGATGAAACCTTCTAAATGTGGATCCTCACTAACTTGCATGTATATGTTGTAATAATCTTTATTCATACAATAAACATTTTCCTCTATAATCTCACAAATACAAATCGCTAGATTCTTGTAATATTCGTGTCCATATAACGGCACAAAAAAAAAATCCAAAGGTTCTCTAAACACAGAAATAGAGTTGGCAGTCAGGCATCGCATGAACAACAAAAAGGATCGGACAGTGGAATGGGACCAAATGAGAAATGACATCCGCATGAGTTAATAAATATTTATCAGCCTCCAACCGAGAATACTTGCGTAAAAAAATAATCCAAATCTATTAAGAAAATCCTAGCAGTTCAACAAAATTTGTATCTTGTTTTTGTATGATTTCAGTTTTCAGTTGCTTGAAGAAACAAAAATAAAAAATCAGACATGTGAACTTACCTCACACCAATCCAAGCAATTTATAGCAGAAACATCAACCAGAAGTTTATGTTTGGTGCCAGTTTTCTGACGAAAAGCACGCCACATAACCATGGGTTCCCAGCTCAGACCAGATGTAGTTTCAAGGGCATCACTAACGATTACCGGCTCTCCCTTGGACCAGTGCGATTGAAAGTGTTTCAAATCAGTATGCTGAATGTCTTTCGCTGAGGGGTTATATATGAAATTGTCTTTTAATAAATTTTCTCGAGAAGAAGCTTTTCTAGAGTTTTCCCTGTTAGAATATTCACCCAGGAATTTCGAACATGAACACTCCTGCTCACAATTTTCAGGAACATCCTCAAGGTCTTGCTTTCGGTTTATTTCTTCTGCCTTCAGTAACAACTCACAGACCCAGTTATCTGGAAAAATGCAGTTAAGTTCCAAAATCCCTTCACCACATCCACCAGCCCCTTGAGACGGGCATGGGATGGCACCTGCATCTGTAGATCTCCATTCATATTTGACCTTGGCAGCATCCCCGGTGATGGAGTCAACCACTTCACCACAGTTCCTACTGTTAAGTGTAGTATCATGTATTACAAAAGGATCCCTGGCATCAACTGCATCTACTTTACCACAAGGTTCATTTTTAGTTGTTATAATGTCAGCAACACTACAACCACCATGCAAGTATTGAGACCCATGAGTAACATATTGAATGACCACTTCCTCATCACCTCCTCGTAGAAAACCATCCCTAAGCTCTTGGCAACAAGTGAGGCACAGATCATAAGAGCATCGTGGGCAGCTCCGGTGAAAATCAACAACGGAAGTCTGGCAATTATTGCTGAATAGATACATAGAAAATTAAGTCTATCACTGAAGTGTGGATGAAGGAAGAACAAGAGTTCAATCAATATCTACCAGTATATTCTCTCATTCTCCTGACAATTTGATTTCTTTGGTTTTATATCTGAGACTGGTAATCCTGCTCACACAAACTGCAATGGTCAAAGAATTTCAAAATTGCAAGTTGAAATTATCAGCTATACGTAGCTTGGAAAAGTTTTTTTCTTTATCTAGTAAAGTAAAGAGGTGTATGCATCTGCTATCATAAACCCAAGAATCTAAGTATCCACATATTTGAGCCTGGAAAACAGTGTTCCCAGCAATATAAGAGTAAGACTTATTGTCTGAACCTCCAAACAACAAAAACAGAAACCCCTTTTTGCAGTTCTCATAGTAATAGACAGCCCAGAATTTCCACATCATAATTCATATGATATTAGATTGTTTTATTATTTACACAAAACGAATCCCACACTGACCACGGAGATGAAAAGACTTTCGGGCAAAAACTATAAACAGAGTTCATTCATTTCCAAAATAACAAAAGTACCTTGTATCCTAGCCTCCAATTCCTTCTCAGCCAATTGTTCTGCATGGAATTGTTTCAAGAAGGGCAGAAGGATTCGCAAAATGTATTTAGAGTACTGCATCTTCTCTTTATCACTAAATGTCAACATCAACTTATTCGATCTCTATAAAACAATCACATTTATTGTTTAGAGAGAGGAGAAGGAAGAAGAGAAAAAGGAGAAGAAGTAAAACCAACCGCCATTTGTGTATCCAACCGCAGGCAACTCTTGCAATTACAATTGTTGCAGCAAACAGGGCAAGCTTCAATAAAAGCCTCTTCTGACAACCGTGGATACCTATGTTTGAGCCAGATTGAAACAATGCCGGTCTATAGGTTAAAGGAAGCAGGAGAGGAGTAAGAGGACATCTCGAAAGTCGCTTCTATGAGGTCTAAAACATAAATTCACAGCTAAATCATGTATAGTACTAATACACTTATGGGTGGATATGAACACTAATAAAAAATGTGGATGTTGAAAATAAACAAAAATAAGAGGGAACCAAGTTTGATGGCTTGAAGAGGTTGAATGCAACTCTTTTAGCAGCTACACTGTTACTCATTTAATCCATGCCTCAATGAAGGAATTTTGTTGCACAATAGATTGAAATCTTTACCATTAACTTTTATGTCCACTATAAATATTTCCACAGCAGATAACATACAGAATTATGCCACCAATTCAAGGTAGAGACATAACTAGTAAGACAAGATCACAGTGAAGTAACCAAAAACTTATCCTAGCAAGATCTTCCATACCATCTAGTTATGCAAAGAACACAGTATCTCTTTCTTTTACATTTGGTGCATCGTACGACTCTCCCTTTATCATTCCTCTTGCACTGGTGACACGTGTTACGCTCAATCTCCTTACCCTGCAAAACAAAATCCAAAAGCAACACAGAATCAGTCAAAAAAATAAGTGAAAGATCACAAGTTGGTAAGAATTTAACACGAAGCCACAAATTTGTTTACATCTTCACTAAGGTCCTTCCCACCCTTGCTGTCGACTTCATTATCCGGTCTCGCAGTCTTTGCGCTTTTCTCCCTTCCCCGCTCCTCTTCTCTAGCTTTCGATGCCTTTCTGCAGCTTCCTTGAATATGGCTAGTGTTTTTTCCTTCTGCCGCAGGCTCACCATAATTCTCTTCATTTTCTACTCTTTTCCTCTTCGGGGGACGACCCCTTCTCCGCTTTCCCTCAGTTCCCTGCTGTGCCACAGTCTTATTTCCATTTTGCTCATTCACAATTTCCTCTCTTTTGGACACATGGCTGCTTTCCTGAATATCCTCATTTACATGTTGTGCCAGATTCTCAATAGCATTCTCCTCAATCTTGACTCCCTTATTCTTTGCCGGACGACCCCTTCTTGGCTTCTCCTGGCGTGTCACAATCTCATCATCATTCCCAGCACCCTTCATCTTCCTCTTACGGCCCCTCCTCGGCTTATCATCAAATTCCCATTCGTACACATCCTCATTCGATTTCTCGATTCTCTCTTTCGCCAGCTTGCTACACTTCCTTGAAGATTCCCTCTTGCTAGAAAAACAACCATCTTTCACCAAATTTCCGTCCATATCATTAACCCCAGTTGCCTGCCCCTCTTCTTTCCTCTTTCCACCCCTCTTTTTCCCTCCACTTTCCGCTGATGCAAATACTCCATCAACCTCCATTTCTTCTCTCCCAACAAGTTTCCCTTCTTCTTTCTCGTCCTTTTCTTCCTCCCACCCATCTTCTAACCCTTTAGTCACAATCTCCATATTCTCTTCTGCCTCAGGTATTCCCTCCTCCTCTACTGCCGGGAAATTCAAATCCATGTGATCTCACTTCTCAAGAAAACTCTTTCTGTTCAAAATCCGCCCCATTATCCTTTCTTGCATTATTTAATAGCACACAGACGGACACCTGTATCGACTGTTTCAAAATTTTGGAATCTGGGGATTCCCAAATCGAAGATGGTCTTGCTGAAACCAGTGGGCCTCCGTACTCTAGACCTGGTCCGTGTCAGTTTTGGGTCCGATCCGTCGGTTTCGTGCCGGAAAAACATGGAACCGAGATCGAAATAGTAGAAACCGATTTCAGTCCGGGTCTGAAAACCCGGCGGTTTTGGGCCGGTTCAGGGCTTGAACCGGTTTTTTAATTTTTTTTTTTCGCTTTTTTTTAAAAAAAAATTATACTTAAAATTTAAGTTATTGAATTTGAAATTTCTAATTTCGACTTTCGAATTTCGAATTTCGGATTTCGAATTTCGAATTTCGAATTTGAATTTTTAAATAAAATTTGAATTTTATATTTTATAAATTATTTTTTGAATTTTTTTTTATTTTAATTCATTTTTTTCGTTTTTTTCTTTTTTTAAAAAAAAAATTATACTTAAAATTTAATTTATTGAATTTGAAATTTCTAATTTCGACTTTCGAATTTCGAATTTCGGATTTCGAATTTCGAATTTCGAATTTGAATTTTTAAATAAAATTTGAATTTTATATTTTATAAATTATTTTTTGAATTTTTTTTTTATTTTAATTCATTTGAATATTAACTTAGAATTTTAATTTGAATTTTGAATTCGAATCTTAATTTGTGTTTGAATTTGAATTTAAATTTGTGTTTGAATTCGAATTTGAATTTAAAAGAATAACAATCGGGATTTGAATTTGAAAATTTGAAGTGTAAATAATTTCAAAAAATAAATATAATTGAATAACAATACAAAAAAAGTTAAAAATTACAATACAAAGTAAGACAAATTAAATTGGGATATTTATCTAATCACATTCACTTGTGGTTCCTCCAGTTGTTGTTCCAGAAGTGCCCTCGGTGTCTTCGTCGTCGTTTGTCTCGTTTTCGATATCTTGTGTTCTTGAGGCAGCTCTCGACCAATCGTTTAGAAGGCATTGAGCTTCCAAATTTTTCGGCCTAATAGAAGATCTCCTATCGTCCAGCGTGTTGCCTCCCATGCTAAACGCTTGCTCCACTGCAACCGTGGAAACAGGACATGCAAGAATCTCCTTTGCTATTAAAGACAAAAGGGGTATACTTGTGTTTTTTTAGCCCACCACCTCAGTATGTCGAACGCGTCCTCGTCTGCATCACTAAAATCAAAAGTAGTGGTTAAATAAATTTCAAGTTCCAGATTGGAACTTGAGGATGCTCGAGGACATTTCGTCCGGTCACGAATTAAATTTTGAGCATTGGTTAGACGTGATGTGATGCTACTAGAGGTGGTGTGTTGTTGTGCTTGTGTAGCAACTTTTGAACCATATTTTTCATTATATTTAGTAAAAATTTCATTTAAACTATTTCTAACACTCAAAATAAGCATGGAATAAGAAGGACATGCGTCAGTAATTGGATACAAGGAATCATAGTACAATGTAAGCAATTCTCTTAAACCATCTAATTTAAGTTTAGGGTCTAAAACTACAGCAAAAAATAAAAATATCAGGGATATTTAAAAAATATTTTTCCCAATTTCTTTTCATACTAAGAATGCATTCAACTAATATGGGATCATTAGAATTTAAATGTTCGCTAAAAGTGCATGAAACATTACAAAGATGTGTTAAAACTAAATGACTTGTAGGATAATATACACCAGAAATTTGGTCAGTGACATCATTAAAAACTTTTAGAATTTCACATATAGTGGTGCAAATATTCCATTGGTTTGAATATAAATAAATACTAGTCGATTGAATAATTTGTCCAAAAAATCCACATAATAAATCTTTATATTCGAATGTTGACAATAATTGTTTGTAAGTAGAGTTCCAACGTGTTGGAACATCACGTGCAAATCGTTTTGGTCTCATACCATTTATTTTACAAAATCTACCACATTGTTTCATAACTTGAGGATGTGTCCACAGATAAAGAATGGCAGATCTAATTGGTTGTATATAATGTTCTAAATTTTTTAGACCATCTTGTACACACAAGTTCAAAATATGGCATGTGCATCTAATATGAAAAAATCTACCACCTATCGATGGTTGACATAATCTAATTAGTTCATTAATACTACATGTGTTTGCACTTGCATTATAAAAATAAATTGAAAATATTTTTGAAGTCAAACAATATTCTTCTAAAATAATAAACATAAGATGAGAAATATTTTGTGCAGTGTGTGGATCATTGAAACAACGATATGCAAGCAAACGCTTTTGAATATTCCATGCACTATCAATCCAATGACAAGTTATTCCCAAGCATGATTGCCAATGATCACTCCAAATATCAGAACATAAAGAAACTTTATTATCTAAACTAGCAAATTCTTTAATCAATTCTTTTTTTTGTGTAGAAACTAATTTATGAATGGTGCGTTTAAGTGTGTTTCGTGGGATGCGTCTAATTGCAGGATTAGCACTAGATGAAAGCCAATTTTCAAAAGATAATGTATCACCAAAACTAAATGAAAGTTGTTCTACAGAAATAAATCTGGCAGTTTCATCCATAAATTGAGATTCAGAAAATTTAAAAAGTTGAGAGTCGTTACCAGATTGGGATGAAAATGTAGGTATTTGAGTTTGAGTTCTAGAAATACCAATTTCCACCGGATGATTCTTCTCGATGTGCCGGTTCAGTGTGCCATATCCTCCTCCATGTTGCCATTTGTATGATTTTGAACAATATTTGCAAATAGCTTGGAGATCACCAGAAGGAAGTGTCACCTTATCAAAATGTTTGACGAAGATGTCGGATTTTGTTGCTCGCCCACCCATCGATATTGTAGGCACCGACGGTATCGATGTGCTACCTTGAATGCCTTGACTTTGTTGATTTGTTGGTTGGGCTACAGCTTCTTGTTGGGTATCTTCATCGTCGGAGAATAAAAATTCAAGATCGTCGATGTTTAATGGAGAAACATCAGTCGTAGGGGGAACAATAGACTTTCCCTTACGACCACCACGACGACTTGATTCCGCCATTTATAATGTAGAAGTTGAAAGATTACGAAAAGAATAAAGTGGGTTGGGGTGGAAAGAAGATTGAGAAAGATGAAAGATTGAGAGATAGAAGATTGAGAAGATTGAGATATAGAAGAAGATTGATAGAAATTGGTGTGGAAAGAATTAAAGTGAGTTGGGGTATTTATAGGCATTTTTTTTAATTTTCCAATGGTCGGTCCGGCGGGTTGGCCCGGTTCGGCCCGGCGTGTTGGGCCCGCCGGGTCGACCGTTGTGTGATTTTTTAATTTTTTTTAATGCTAACGGTCGGTCCGCCGGTTCCGACCCGGCCCGGACCGACGGGTTCGATCGTTAATTTCAAATTTTAAATTTTTTTTTATTAATTTCACTCGACCCGTCGGGCCGGTTACGAGTTCGACCGACGGGTCGACGGGTCGACCATACCTCAACCCGTAACCGGCCCGTATATACACGGGCCAGTTACGGTTCCGGGTCAAAACTCGTTGATCCAGTTAACCGGTCCGTTGACCACGGGCCGATTCCGGGTCAGGTCACGGGCCAACCTGGCCCGTGGCCAGGTCTACTCCGTACGGTCCATTGACCTATGAAATTGGCAATGCTATTAAACTAGTACTTGGGAAATGGGTTAAAACATAAATTGATGTAACAGGCTTGGCTTAGAAAAGCTAATGATCATACCAAACCTTATAATTACAATGTTAATTTGCGATTTAGAATTTGTGTATGTTGGTTCTCTTTACTTCTATTTAAAAACAAAGATAAAATATTTCTCAACATTTATCCAAATATCAACATGCTAAACCAGTTACAAATTTTAAATAAAAAGAGCAGTTATTTAAATGTCGGTTTAAACTATAAATTTTGTTGTCAAACTGTTCTAAATATGAGTTTAATATGTAATATAATATATTTGTATATGTTTAATTATAGTAGTTATTATAATACAAATTATTGAAAAATATTAGATATAACTAGTATAAATATCTCAATTGGTATATGATATAATTAAAAAAAAATCAATTTTACACTTTGACTAAATTGCTTTAAGTCCAATGATTCTTGTAGCTTCCAATAAGTAAAAATCTTTAGTTTTATGATTATTTTATTGATTGAAATTGTAAGAAAAATATTTGAATTTTTTTGCAGTTATAAACTTCAGACTCTTTTTTAATACAATAACAAATATTAATCAATAGAAATATATATATATATATAAATGTTAAATATATGTTTTTTTATCTACCTGTATTATAGTGTTATAATGATAGATTATATATTAATAAATTAAACTCAATAAATAAAATATACAAACTAAAACATTAATATATTGATAAAAAAAACAATAAATATATTTGTATTTATATTTGAATTAAAAGTATTTACAAAAATTGGATCAAGTGCACAAACTTTCGGCCATCAGAATCATATAAAACCGAACAATTAGTGAACTTTTGCACACGTCTATATGTTGCTCAGCCGCCATATAGACGTTTTTTTCATTAGACCTGTCTTTCATGGTTAATAATCTTTATACGGAAACTTTCGAGTTCCCACCGAATTTGACCAAAATTAGAAAATTAAACAATGATCAATATTAGATCAATCGCTTATACCGTGTCAAAAGTTAGATCTATTAATTAAGTGCAACTTTATTTGTTTATTTGTAACATAAACTACACCTATTGTATGTGTGACATTTGAGATGTTACACCCATAACCCGGACAGATGTGTATCTAACTGCTTGTGCTATCATATTTTCCTTAAAGATCACTTATTATTTTCCTATCACAGACCATATCCCCAGTAAAGATATTATTATCAGCTAAAATCTGGTTTGACACTTTTACAGTCCATCTAGCCAACCGGATCAAGCGAAGTAATGTCAGCAGCTTGACGTATGAGAGGTTCCCAAAATGCCACTCATCTTAGTATTGTTCTTACTCATGCACGCTTAACCCAACGATTACACTTTCTTTGACCCTTCGATAAAAATATTTTTGACTAATATATTAATCGTAGTTTTGTCTATATACTAAAATATGGTATATATACGTGTAACTTTACTAAATATAATTATCAGAATATAGAGAGAGAAAATAAATTAATATTATTATGTATAAAAAAAATTTATATTGGAGTGTTAGGATCGAAAGTAGGGGTTGTTCATGAGCTCTGCCACAACTCACGTAGGCTCTCACACAGCCCAAGTACCAACCCCATGAGTTACGTGCATTTTGAAATTTTAACTGTTTCGAAGACCAGCACGCAACAGGGAACCGGATCGCGTATATGCAGAACCAGCTTCGTGCTAAACTAGCGCAGTGTATGATACTGGTTCCAGCTGGTAATTCTAACCAGCTCAATGAAAGGACTTGCGATCTGGTTATATACCATCTTAAGCTGCAATAGCTTAGTGTTCTTGAATTAAAATATACCGAGATACAGATTGAGTAATGAAGTTAAATCATGCGAAAATAACTCAACCTGAACTCTTATATTCGAAAGCTTTTAAACAGTTTTAATCGTAATAAACAAACATGCAATGTGTATGTATGAATGCGGAAAGCAGTAAAGGAAATACGATGAGGTTTGTTTATGGAAGTTCGGAGCAAACTCTCCTACGTCTCTCCTTCTTCCACAATCGGGAATGATTCAACTAGAAGACTTTGATTGCAGCGACCCTTCTGTTGGGTAACGGTGGCGGATCCGGATCCCGTATCCCGGCGAGGCAGCGGAAGAATAAAATTAGGCCGGAAAACGTTCAATACAATTAAAAACTACTGCAAACTACGAACCATTCATAGGATGATTAGTAGATTACCTTGCTGGCGACTTGCGCCTGGGTCCAACCGGAATTACAAGAAGACCGGCTCTTCACGGTAGGCGGCTGTAGATTCGTCAATCAGGTCCACGACCGGAAGGGAGACTCTTTCGTCAGCCTGCACTAGAAGGCCTGACGAGATCAGCGCGGACGGATTCTGTAACGGCCAGAAATTTTCAACTCAAATCGCATGCCTTGTTATTTTATTAATTTCATGTTTTAAGTTATATGAATTATTTAATTTTGTTTACGAGTTTTCATTTTAGAATTTGTGTTTAGATGATGCGAGGCCGGAAAGAAGACGATGGAAAAATCGAGTTAAGGACGTTTTCTATAAAATCGATTCTTGAGATCAATCCCTATACTTTGAAATATTTTAAAGTAGAATGAGGAAGGAAGTATTTTATACTCATGTTTT